>KZ652229.1:95117-125991 GCA_001010745.2 Gerris buenoi
ATTGTCAAAATGTGCTGAAAAAACGGCACTTTTTTTACTTATCCTACAATAAAGTAATTAAAAATTAATGTAAAAAAATAATTATTCACATGAAATAAAATTTTATTAAATTGTCTAAATAAATAAACTTGTTTCATCTAAATACGACTTTCCGTTTAGAAGTTACAAGGGTTCAAACTCGAGGGTCTAGTATTATTTTATAGACAGTAGAGTGGTATATTTTGCACATTTTACATGTAATTTCCAATTTTTATAGCGTAATATTTTTACTTGCGAGGTCAGATGGCAAATAAGGTGTCTATTTTATAAGAAAACAGGGTGTTTTCTTATAAAATAGATAATTTCGTAGAAGTCAGTCGTTTGTTATCAAGCCGGTGTAATCACCAGTGTAATCTCACGGCGTTACCGGTTTTTGAGATAAACAAAAAATAATCTTCTATCCTCTTTTATCAATGACTTTGATCAACTAGCGAAATAAAATAACATAATTATGATAACAAGTCTTTCTGTCTAAAAAAGAGAATAAAAATAAGTATGGTAACCAAAATATATACGATAAGATACATAAAATCAGTTTTTGTTAAAAAAAAAAAAAAGTATGTTTACGTTTATGTTTTTTATTATTTTTCAATTATTGAGGTAAAATTTAAGTTGTAAACGAAGTATTTTTTTTTTTTTCACTCGTGTATAATATGCACCCCAATTTTGGAAGGAAAAAAGAGGTAAAAAAAGTGCGTATTATTAGCGAGATTTTACGGTAATAGATTTAAAAGCTTGTTTAAAAATAAATAAACAAATATTTAAATAAAATTAAATGACCATTATCCATCCTATATATGGTTATTTAAGATACGTAAAGAGTCCAAAATGATAGAATCAGATATTCGCGACAATTCTTTTCTGTCAATACCAACATTATAAAAAAATTGGTTATTATCTTGGTATGATGCCTCTTGACCCGAACCAAAGTCCTTGAACTTGATTCTGTTTTTCTCTTGCGGTATCTTCTTGCCTTGCTGTAGGTCATTACTTTTTTATCTCATTGTCGCTTCAATTACTAATGCTTATTTAATATTCTCTTTAAAAGCAATAATGTCAGTAAAAAGTTCTTCATCATTTGAAAACAGCAATTAATGAATCACTTAGTTTTCTTGTTTTATTAAAAAATTTTAATTAATTTTAATTTTTTTTTGGTTTCCTGTGTCCCTATTTTTCTTAGTATATATCTTCTTAGGTGTGGGTCATGTAGGATAATTAACTTTCTTATAAAAACAACTACATTGTTTTCAAAACTTGGCTATATTTCGACCATGAACAGGTCATCTTCATGCCTTATAAGTCAGTTAAATTATAAAAAGTTTTTTTCCACCATTTTATGGTATCGTCATTATTTATTTTGGATTTCACTTTTTTTACTCCCAGAACATCTCATAACTTGAACAATTAACAATTACACATAACAATAAACAATTTTAACAATAAAACTTATTAAACAATATAAAAACAGGACTAGAGAAATAAAATTGTGGTAACTGTGGGTTCATAAGAAAGTTAATTACCCTTCATGACCCACACCTAAGAAGATATACACTTAGTTTTCTATTTTTACTCCCGTACCATGACTTCTCGATCTTAACACTTTCCTAATCAAGTAAAAATATAATTATCAACAACAATTGTTAATCTTTGTTTCAGATTGTACAAGAAGCTTTGGAAAGGGCACAAGAAGGTCGTACCTGTATCATCATCGCTCACAGATTATCCACTGTTCAAAATGCCGATAAAATATTAGTAATTTCAAATGGTAAAGTAGTGGAAGAAGGGACTCATTCACAGCTTATCCGTGCTGAGGGCTTGTACTTTGACATGGTCAATAGACAACAGAATAGAACAAAAGAAGATTAGCTCTAGGTATAAATCTGAAAAATGATTGTATGTATATAATAACTCAGGTTTTATGTCAAACTTCAGGCATTGATAGAACACTATCCTTAATGAAAAAGGATGTACCTCCTATTATAAAGCTGTCATTTTTATGATACTACTTTAAAAATGGCTTAACTACACTGTGAGGCATACAATGCTCTTGATGGTTATCCTAGTAAACTGTTATTACTTTCTGGAGTCCCCTTTGATTTATGGCTATCTTATTATTTTTTCCCCGTCCTACAAAAATTATTGATATAAAGCAATATGTAAAAACAAAAAAAATATGAAACTTGCCACCTAAGGAATAATCATATTAATTGGTTTAATTAATACATAATTAGAATCATTAAACTAAATTTAAATGAGGAATATAATATTATATCCTAGGAATATTATCCTATAGGAATGTAATATAAGATTATATAGATATAATATTAGAACCTTTTTAAAAAATTAAATGTCTTTATAATAATTTTAAAATCTCTATCTAGTTTCAGAGTATTAAAAAATTATCTGATTTTCAATCAAGTTATATTTTACCTGAATGAAGTTATTTCTTTACCTGAGTAAGAAGTTGTTAACTGAAAGTGTGGCTGTTATTGAGTATAACGTTGAAGAAATAAGTGAGTTAGATTTAATATTTTTCTCATTTCTTTTAATTTTTCTTTTCTTTTGGTAAATGGTAATTAGTAACATTTGGTAGCTTGATAACATGACTTACACCATGAGCCATTTGTTGGCTCCAGCCCTTTGTAGACTGTTGTACCGAAGCTTTTTTTAAACTTTCAGATGTTTTAGTATTATTTTTAAATGTTTTCCTGTTACAAATTGCTCTCTTTAAAAATTGGTTTTATAAAAAAAAAAAAAAAAAAAAAAAATGAATCATTACAGTAGTTCTGATTCCACTATTAACTGGTAGATGGTTCTTTAGGCAAATAAAGTTACTTAATTAACCATAGATTTCTATTGGTAATAACTTAATTAACTATAAAAGTATTGAGCTCTGTAACATTTAACTCATTAACCTTTAGTGGCATGGCTATAGTGGACAAACTATGAAGCATGGGCGGTGTACTTGATGTACCATTGCTTTTTTCAAACCATATAGGTAAAATCCAAATTATCTAGATTGCGTTTGGAAATGTTGAACTAAAAGTCAATGATAAGCATATAGCAATGTATTATATATTTATTTCTCAATGATATCTTTAATTGTAATAATTAAAATTACTATTAAAAAATCAGTAATTACTCCTTCAGTGTTCTGACTTAGTATCTGCCTTTCAACCTTAATTAATTATTATTAGTTGTTAAAGTCCTAAGGTAACTCCTCACAACCATCATCCTAATCCGACAACTCATGCAAAACCATAAAAAGGCATAATTTCTTTACTATACATGGTGGCACGAGCGGAGTATATACAGTGCACCAAGACAAGTAAACACTGCAAAAAAAAAAATGCAGAACAATGCAATGATCAAAGCAGACTGTTTCGTCTGTTTTAGGGGTCTATAGTTGTGGGTTAGAGTGTTAGAGTAAGGTTTTATTATTCTCACATCGTGAATCTGTGATTTTCAGAAACGTTTTTACTCATGGTACACTCAATGCACCAGCCCGTGACTCTAAGGGTTAACAAGATGAAAGAAAGAAAGATTTTTAATTCAAATAAACATTACGATATTTAACGTCTCTAAGCTTGCTTTCAATAATGGAATCAAAATTTAGGGCTTTTCACTCTAGTAAAAGTTGAAACCTGTTATAACAGCCTAGATTCCAAGAATTTATTTTATATATTTTTATCCCTTGATATCAAACTTAGTTCAATATTGTCTTCAATAAATCATGATTGGTAATAAAGATCTATTACCATTCAGAAAAATTACACTTTTAAATCTGCCACAATAATGATCTATATTTTATATAATTGTGTTATTAGCAATTGCTATAAACATTTTCAAAATCTAATATTTTAATTCAAAAGAAATCTAATGAGAGTGCTTCAAAATTTCTCTTGCCTCGAAAGAGTGCTACATTTTATTTATTTATTTTTTATTTTTTAAAAACTGAATCTGTTTATTAAGTTTACATGAATGTCCTTGTAATTACCTCAAGGCTCGTGAATTTACAATGCATTCATGTTTATTAACAATTATTTTTATAAATAAGTTGTTTTATTTGAATGCAATTTTTATTACTTATATTGTGGAAATTATATATTATAATATACTTATCTTAATACAAAAAGTTATTGTATAATAGTAAAAGTTGTTGTATAATATTAAAATTTTAATATTAATTGTATTTTATTTTAAAAAAAAGTTTGTTTTTTTTACTTGTAAAAAAATTAATAAAAATATTTATTTTAATTTTTTTCTCCTTTTCTTTATTAATATGATTTAATTATACTTTAATGGTTGGTTTGTGGTGGTATCTTGTATTATTTTAATGGTGCGGTAACTAGATATTAATTTTTATTTTGTGTTAGTAGTTTAATCATTGAGTATAAACCCAGGTATCTAAAGGGATCATTTAAGTCCCTATTACAGGGAATTAATAGAGGAGTGGACAATCTAATTATAGAAATAAAAACACCCTTTTTACCTCTACACTAACAATTTTATGATAATGTCCAATTTTTAGATTAGACTTGTTTTTTATTTTCATGGCATTTTTATTTCACTTCTAAGCCTCTATGAACAATGGTCTTATAGTTTTAATTATTTTTATTATTATTAATAATTTTTAGTTGCCTATAATTAAGCCTAACATATCTTTAAATGGCCTTGATTATTATATTATTTATTTGTTTAACGATGTTAATGATCCTACATTTAGAAACACCTCTAAAGGAGAGCTAGGAGCTACACCTCTAAATAGTGTAGGAGTTAGTCATCATTTTGAATAAAGACCCCAACCAGTGTTTTAATATGGTGTAGGATTTAGAACATTGTTTTCCTCACCACATAATTTAAAAGCGACATTCATCAAGTTTTAAATATGTTTATAGATGAGCAGTAGATTCGAAATTTTTTCAGTAATTCATGGTCCGACCTTCAAAAATCCGAAAATCAGGGAAAAACCAAAAAATTAGGCCTAAAATAATCTAATTTTCCCGTAGACGCCCAGGTATATGTTGTTAAAGTAAAGTGAAAATAATTTTTATTTTGAACTTTTTTGCATCCCTAAAGTTCATAAGGAAAAGAAAATTTAAGAAAAGGGATCAACTGAAGAAAAGTGACGAAAAATTAGGATGAGTGTCAACGAGAGGCCAAGATTTTGGATTCTAGAAGGTCGGGCCAACTAGGCAAACAAAAATGTCACTGGCCCCACCCCTCCCACAGGCCTAGTGGTTTTATTTTTTACTCATTTAGGTTGGCCAATCTGAGTTTCAAAAGTCTCAACTCGTAACACGCATACTGTAGTTCATAAATATATTTTTTAAATGACCCCTTCAATGACCTCTTTACTGGAAAATGGTCATTTAGAGCTTGCTCACGGCAATATGAACTGTTGCAGCTATTTGGAAGCATATTTTCAATTCAATATTTTATATTTATTGATGTCAGTAGTCAACTTTTGGTTTTACCAATTTTTTGACGGATAAAATCCTTACTCAAGGTAAAATACAAGTATGATCTCACCATTCACCATTCTTGTATTGACTGATCCTCACTGTACTCAATTTCTATTTAATTCACTGTTGATATCCACACAGTTCACCACTTTTCCTTGAACCTTGCATGTAAAGTACCTAAATCAACAACTAAGTGTCGGTAGATTTGATTTTTGGTTCATTTATCTGTTTGAAAATGTATCCTGTATACGGAAATTTAATAGAAAATAATGTTTTTTTTTTTTTTTTTTTTTTTTTTTTTTAATATGTATTTAATTTGTTATCTTCTTAAGGAATAAAAGAAATTGAGATTATATAAATATATATTTTTTAAATTGAATATTCCAACCTTCAAAATTGTTCTTTATTAGGAAGGAAGAAATTAACAGCATCAATATCCTTTATTATTAAAAAAGTAATTTTTATTTATAAAAGAAAGAATAAATATATTTTAAATAATTTTATTTAACTGTAATATAAATTTGTAATTGTGATTCACAGTCTGAAATTTAAAAAAAAAACATTATTATTATTTCTTTTTTTTTTGAAGTTTCTGGTTTTCATTTAAATATTAAATTGTTTTTAATTTTGTGATTTCTAACTTATTTCCCAGGAGTAACTCAGGTCTGTAGCGAAAAATTTAATTTACATTTCAGAAGCTAGTGAAAAATAGATGTTCTTAAGAAAATAGGTATCTTATCTTCGTACTGAAAGAAAGAGTACTACTTCTATTATTTACCAAAATTAAAGCTCCTTTTTTGAAAAAATGTCTTCTGTTACGACTTTTTTTTATATTTTGTGATTAAAAAAGGAATGTCAATATATTTTTATCTAATATGCTTTAAGATTTTTCTTAAAATATTTCTGTTATATAATATTTTTACTTAATCTTTCTCATATTTATAATCATTGACTGAAGTAGGATATCCAAACCAATTCAAAATTTTGTAACGTGCTAAATAATGATTTAAAAAAGTTATGTTAAAACCTAGAGAATAACTAAACAATATCGACAATAGCGTGAAATAATCTAAATGTGAATATGTGTGTTGGATTAAAAGGCTTTTCAGTTGTTCATTTTAAAGATAAAGATATCACATATTTAAATAAAATTTTATTTAGCCTTTCAAAGGTGGTGTTGAAAAGCTTTAGGATAATGTAAATGCAATTTATTCAAACAAAATGTTATTCGGTTGAACTACTTACAATATACGACTTTAGGGATCTTAAAAAATATAGCCAAAAGTTCTCTTTTGCTTGAATTCCTGCTAACAGTTCTTTTCACCCTTAAATCAACCTGTTTCTGGCTAAGTTAAAAATTTATTGCTATCCCTCCCCCCCCCCACCCTATAGATTTATCTCTGAGTTCAGATAATGTTTCTTTATTGTTGGCTAAATGGATGTAAAGATTTGAATTTAAAATCGAAAATAAAATTAAAATATTGTAAAATTTAAAATCAATAATTCAGGTAAGGGTTGATTGATAATATGCTGTGAGAATTTAAATCATTAAAATTGAATTGAAATTGATGAACATGAAACCGGGGATCAGGGCTTGATTCTCATGGGCAGAGTTAATAAGGGTCCATAGGTAAAACTATGGACTCTGATATTTTCCTGCTTGTGTCTGTCTGTCCGTCCGTTACATTGTCTCACGGCTATACCTTTTGTCAGATCACTTTGAAATTTGGCATATATGTGTAAAGTACTCCTAACCACACATTTTAAAAATATAGTGACTTAAAAAAAACTTAAAGATTAAAAATATATAATTTCTTTTGGATACAGTGTGGGGGTATCATATGAAAGGGTAAGTCGAGGTTATTAAAAAAAATGTATAATTTTTTGGATATAAGCTTTAATAGGACAAGCGTAGGCGAGTTTGAAGTTGGTGTGAGAAGTGTCCCCCTCTCTATTTCACTTATGTAAAGTGCAAAAACTCTTCAACCAAAAGTAAAGATACCACTTTTTGGAAATTTCAAAAACTTTTTTTTTTTTATTTACAAAATATTTATATATATTTTTTTATAATTACGCTCTTTCTGGTGTATTTATAGTTACTTTTTGATATGTTTATAGTTCGGTTCACTTGCAAAAAATACTTTATACCATAAGTTTGTATATGTGCTTTGAGTATATCTGACCCATAGGATAGTGCATAGTTCAAAGTAGGCTTTTTAGCATTTTAAAAATAACATGCGGTAGGAGGAACGTGATAGGCAGTTGAACTACTACTAACTCTGAACTAATACATAATAACAGCACCATCAATAGGTACTTCTTAAACAATACTGTGTTGCCTACAGACCCTCGCTGTGTGCTGACTAGAACACACTTAACCTGTTTATTTTATTTTGTCATTCTACCTTTCACCTTTTGAATGATATAGGGGAGATTGCCTACCTTGGACAGTTATATACTTTGGACACTTGACAGAGCGGAGATGGTAACGCTATTCTAGCAAACTTCCTGCCTTCACGAGCTAGTGTTATCAGCTATAGTTGATTTTTTCTGCTTCCAATATATGAAATCCTCCCCTAATAATGAGAAAGGAATTAATTAAAAGTTCAGTTTTAAATAAGTTTATTTATATTTAAAAACAATTAATTATTGTAATTATTACAGTAATTAAGTTTTTTTTTTTAGTATTATTAGATAATTAATAGATAAAAAGAAAACCTAGTTTATTTATAAATATTATTGATTATTGATTATTTTTTACAAATTATGAACTATTGTGAAAAATGTTAAAGATTTTTTTATTTTTTTTTTATGATTTTTGTTTTATCCAATTGACATTCTTCTATCGAATAATATATCAGAGGCGGACATTCGTTGAGGAAAATTAAGTCGGTAGGGTTGAAGCATTGTCGCAGCCATTTTGATTTTTCTTGTACTTATTGAGTCAAATGATTTTATCTGAGCTGCTCCAGCTGAAACACTCCTACAAATAACCAAAACGAAACATTTGTTAATAATACGAGATTTATCTTGTGTTGTTATTATAGTATAGCAATTAATGTAACTGAATTAACAAAATTTATTGTTTATTTAAAAAAAAATAAAAATAAAAAATAGCTAGTTACATTAGAATAGTTTTGACCACTTTATTTGGTCATAATCAGAAATCATTAATATAGATGATGACTTTGGTTGACCGCACGGACGAGCGAGCTCTAGGCACCCACCTAGCTATCAAGCTATCAATTTATTTGGCCCACTAATGACCACACAATACTCGGTGGTACAATGTACAGGTATGATATGAAAAGTAGCTGCAACTCTCCACCATGGGGTTTGAAAAAAGGGCCCAATGTGGCCTAATTGCTAGGTTTAAACAAGTGGTTTGTCCGACCAACCACCCGTCTAACCATTACCATTATTGGTTGATGGTTTTCCACTATCAGTCTGCTGATAATAGACAACTTTACTGGCCAATAAAAGGTCTGTATTAATCATTAGCTAAAAAAATCGAATGAACTGTATGGAAATTCCTTTTCAAAAAAATGGTTTGTTAGGTTGTTACCTTAGAAGACCTGGATGCGATGGTTTTCTCGGTCGCACACTAGTACACTGGAATTGGCCATTACTGCCACTCCCTCCAGGCCCTTGAATTCTCCGTCCCCGCTGCCCCATGACCCGAAGCCCCTCATGAACACTCCGTCCGGGCTGAACACCTGGATCCTGTTGTTTCCTGAATCCCCCACCAGGATGTACCCCTGATCGTCCACTGCTACTCCCCTGAAACAATCAAATTTAACAACTTATTATACTTCTATATATATTATATTTAATTAAGTGTCTTACAACTGTTATTATTCCTTGAAGATACTTATGATACTGTAATCAGCTTGATAAACATATGATTTTCTAATGAATTATTTAAAAAAAAAAATAACCTGGCTGAATAAACTCTCTTATTAAACTGGGAAAACACCAATAAAAATTTGCATTGTGTGTAACATTTTTTTGCTCTAGGTTTATGTTTTGTTTGAATTATCCAATTATAAAGAGTCTGATCCTGATATTGGAGCTACTCACTTATATCAGACTTAAAAATACCACTTACCCACTAATGATGATCTAATAATAAGTTTAAATTGCTTTGAGGCAAGTCAATATATATGTAGAAAATTGTAGAAATTCTTAATTCTCAAATGTCAAAGCTTCTACTGGAGTCATTTGTTAAGTATTAACTTAACAAATGACTCCAATCTGTTAAAGAATAAAAATAAATGCAGACTTTTTGTCTAAATTATTGTAGAAAGTTCAAAATATAATTTCCAGATCTGTAAAATTATGTAAGTCCAAATTCCACTTGACGATATACATGCTATTAAAAAATAAAATTATATCATTATTAAAATTCCACAACATACTGTTGACAGTCAATATCACACATATTCAGAAGTTTTATAACTAGCAAACATTATTAAATATTACATTCTGTACAGAGGTGTTATCAGGCCTGTTGCTGGGAAAACATGCAATATTTTAAAATCAATTATATAATATTTCTTTATATTTTGAATGCTTTAAATACTTATAAAAATGTATTTTTAACTTTTATAGTTACTATATATCCAAAATGCTATTGCCACTTATGAAAAATTTAACAATTTGTTTTTTTAAGTGTATAGTCGAACTTGAAGCAGAATTTATTACCATCAATTATTTTGTCATTAAGTTATTTACATAAGCTATGATATGTTTAATTAGAACAAATAATATTTTTCTGATATTATGAGTATTGATTGTATGGTGGCAGCTAAGTTCTTTGTTAAAAATGGTTAATTTTTTTATATTTAGATATAACAAATAAGAATTTCCGCCCTGCTTAACTAGGGTTAAAAAAGATTACTATATTTTATTTCATTTATTACATAATAGAAGCAAAAAGGCTAATTTTTTTATAAGAAAAAATTATATAACTGAAGAAAGCGACAAAATAGATACTAGCCACCAAAATCACCACTCAAAAGTTATTATTTTTTTGGCTACTGGTGTAAGAATAATATGTTTACCAAGAGCTGTTATTAAAATAAAATAAAATAAAAAAATAATATTAATTACAACCGAATGCTTATAGTTTTTTACTTTTTAAGAAAAAGATGCAGCCCCAAACAAACCAAATGTGCCAACGAAAAAAAATAAAAAAAAATCAATAAAAAAAAATAAAAACGTAAAAAAAAAATAAGTTAACGGTATAAAAAGGGCATTCACAAAGGGAGCAGTGATTTTTTTTTTTTTTTTTTTTTTTTTTTTTTTTTTGAGTAAGCAAGGGTCATGTTTTGTGCAAAGGATAACATGGCTTGTTTCTGGTAATCCATTTATGCGGAATTAGGACTTACTAATACAAGTGGTGAATTTGGAGGGTTGGCATCTTGGGACATAGACCTGGTTAATATTGGCTCTCTCCTCTCTCCTATACCACTATAGGACAGGCTTCTGGAAATATGTTCCAATAAATGTTAATTTACCTGTTGCTTGTATCGATGTGAAGAAATTCCTTCAATGAGTGTCATTCCTATAGATTGAAGAATTTTTAAGATAAATCCTAAAATAGTCTAGATTATTTAGAGCAGTCAGTTTTTTCTTTTTGAACTTATCTTCAATTAGATTAACATATCCTTGGAAACATGGCTTTTAAATTAAACCAAACATTTTTGTGCCATGTTAGTATAATTCATAAACTTACACAGGACTTAAGTAGAATTTCAATAAAGTCCTAGAGTAAATTTATAGACATTGATTGCTAGATGAAGCCATAATCTTTTCAATATCTTGACCAATGTCATTTTCTTCAATAAGCATGGTGCACGTTTAAAAAAATCAAAAGAGAAACATAGAAGCAGCCTCTCTTAACCATACCTTAACAATGAAGTTTTTTAAACGAGGAAGATTTTTGCTCCAACTATACTCTTTTTAAAATTAGTAAACTAACTTTTTAACACTCAGTTGGCCCAACTTATAGGAAGATAAGAAAATAGAGCCACTAGGCTTGTAGGAGGGGTGTGGCCAGTAACATTTTTATTTGCCTAGTAGTATTGGCCTGACCTTCTCGAATTCATATTCCATTGCTCTCATTGGCTCCCGTCCATATTTTTTTAATTTTTTTCTTGCTGTCAAAAGTTAATAATAATTGTAAAAATAATATTGTTTTTTATTACACTTAATGAAAGCCACTTTTCTGTCAGCCTGCTTCCCTTCTTAGTAGAACTCTACATTTATTTATTTGTTAATAATATAATCAGAACAGCAATGCCAAAAGTTCATTTTTGCGTATAAACTTCAAAAACTAAATATTTTTATACTTTAACAACTCAAAGATAGTGCTGTCTCTTCTAATTTTGTTTGTATATTGCTTTGTATTGTATTGCTCTTCTATATTGCTATCAGTATGTATTTGGAGAAAATAAAATTTCTTTTAATTGTTTATTGAGAATTAACTTTGTATATTTTAATGTTTTATACTCGGTTATTTATGTTTAAAATGAAATATTCAATTCAATTAATATCTGTAGCTATATTCAAATAATTGTAATAACAAGACAATTAATATGTCTTGTAAGTATACTTGATATGACAACAAATTGATAAGTATTAAGACTTCAATTAATTTTGATGTTATAATTATTTAAGTATGAATATCACAGATAGAAGCATTAAAATCAATAATTGTTTTTGAAATAGCAGTTTTTCTTTTCTGTACAGATATTTTGGGTTATTACAAAATTTAAAATATCTTGCCAGTGTAGAGAATGGACAGAGTGCACGCTGGTTCTGAATCAGGTTCTGACTCCAAAAACTAGAGGGGCCTGGGTGGCTCAGAGGCTAGCGCACTTGCCGTGTGATAACGCAAGTTAAGCAGCCTTGAGCGGGTTAGTAGATGGATGGGTAAACGCTTCTAACCACAGCTCTGGGTTCGATTCCCGGACCGGGCCCCCGCTCAGTGTCAACTCAGCATAGTTTAAATAAATGGGAAGCTCCTCGAAAAAGTGGCGCCACCAGGTTTGGCCTGGAAACCATGATGATGACACTCCTGGTTGTAATACAACCGAGAGAGGAGTCATGGTTACTGACCTCATCTTCACACAAGTGTGATGATTTCGGTCCCTAACCTGGGTTTGTTCTATGGGCCCACCTAAGTGGCCTGTGTCTTCGAGTGTCGAAGCCCCCCAGAAAAAAAAAAAAAAAAAACTAGAGAGAGTATTAAACAATGTTGTCAATGCGGGGTTGGCAGTAGTGGAATAAGAGCAAGCAGTTGCTTATTACTTTTATTCTGAATCAGAGACTTTACGTTATTTTTAGGCCATTCTTGTTTTCTATTTAGGATGTCACCCAAGACACGGACTGTAGTTTGTATGGTTCTTTATGTAATCTTTTTGCTTGGTTATAAACAAATGCTTCTTGTTTGTTTTTATTGTGTTGATTTATTTTTAATTTTTATATTAATGGATTTATCCCCGCCAAGATGGGAATCGTAAGTATTCTATGGCATGAGTGATATATATAAAAGCTGTTTCTCCCGACTGTGGACTATGTTCATACTATCCTCCAACTTACGCTAGATTGTTTTAGAATCTTTACCATACGGTCCTAACTATCCTCAGCCAAAACCAAATGAAGGTTAGTACGAAATGCCTAATTATGTCAATTGTCACACATGTTATCAGGAAGGTTGCCTATCTTTTGGGATTTCTTGACTGTTTTAAATGCAATGGAATAATTATTTCCAAACAGAAAAATATTTATTATAATAGTAAGTACAAAGTACATAAAACTAGTCCTATACAATTCCCAAACAATTTATGGACGATTTAACTCTGCTTGGTATTCCCCATATCCCTAACCTTAACTTACTAATTTCATGAACAGCAATTATTTCATATTTTAATTGATAATAAAGAAGCACAAACACGCTCTATCTTCATTCGATAACTTCATATTTACAATTGCAAGTCTTTCTATCAGTCTTCACTCTAACTATCACCTGCCCTCCTCAAGCTGACACATCAAGAGCATTTTTTGGAGAGCATGAGTTGGAGTAGGTTGCAGTTCCGGCACCTCAATATCTAGAAATCGAGCACTGACTATGAGTATATTATAGGTAAGTATTATTTTTATTTAAATTTCTAAAAGTTGTTTTTAATATTTATTTAAGACTAATTCATATTGTACATGCCAGGGAAATTTCCAGAAAGTATGATTAGAAGGGACTCTAAATCTCGGCCTGGCACGTACAATATGAATTTACTTTTATTTAGGTAATTTAACTTTTTTAATGAAATTTAATTAAGTTATTTTAATGCATAAAATCTTGCTTTGTATAAAATAAAATATGTAAATAAAATAAGCTTGAGTAAGGAGAAAAGTGGCCCCGTGATTTTTAAATCTTTTTTTAGATATAGATTTTCTTTATTTTTGCCTAACCTGTTCCTTTTCAGTTCATCAGTTCGCTCACAACAGTCTTTCGTTACGCATCAATCGCGAATTTAAATCTCGGTTTTTTTTTTATCGAAAACAGAATTTAAATCAATGTTGTGGTATTGATATTTATCGACGCTGGAGTGTTTCTAAGATATTAATGGATGAAGACATCATGTTTTCCAAGGTTAGTAGTACCTTATTTTAGTTTATTAAGTATCGGTACAAAGGTCGTCTGATTTTGCCACTGGTTTAGAATTGACAACTTAATTTAAAGTTATTATAGTCGCAATAATTTGTACTATGTATAAAAATAGTACTAAAAGCTTCAGTTTTAAATATCTAAGAGGTTATTTATCGTTAAGTTTATCGTTAAGTTTATCATTAGTGTGAAAATTAGTTCGTTTAAGCGTCAAGTTTTTGAGCCGGCCGCGACCGCCATTTTTGTTAAAGTCCCAATACAGGTCATTTGTTTAAAAAATCGCACCGTTTGAGCTGGTCTTCCAACCTGTTGATGTATGATTGTATACACTCTTTTTCAAATACATTTTTTCTAGTTTAGTTGTTCATCTTATTGTACAGCAAATCACACCTTGTATCCGGGCTTCTATAGAAAATCTATTGAATATAAATATGACAAATCATTATTATCGAACATTTTTTACTGACTTTATATTATATATAATACATATTTGCTTTTTCCTTCGTAATTAATTTATTTTGCATTCGAAAATGACGGAATTTTTAAATCTAACAATCAATATTACTTGGCGTCAACCGCCAGTAATTCCCTTTGTAATTATCAATTTTTTAAATTCTAAACTCTAAACGATTTACCGCGGTCGTCTATCGCCACTTGGGGTTATCCAGTGACATTTTGTTTGCCTAGTTGGCCCCTAGTGAGTTCTCATTTGGCTTCCCTCCTAATTTTTTCTCGATTTTCTTCAATGTCAAAATTAACTCTAATTGTAATCCTACTGTAGGTTAATATCTGTTATGCTTTTTGCATTTGCAGTCTAAGAATCGACTTCTAGTGGATTTAATTGTATTATTTTATATTGGTGACGGATTTTGATTGATTTCAAGTTTTAAGTGAATCCAAAAAAGGGGTTTTTTTTTGTTTTTTTATTAAAATAAAATAAAAATGTGTGTGATCTGAGCAGATAAAACAGTCAGTAGTCTGAAATGCGAAAAATGTATAGTTTAATAATAATAATAAAACTATTGAATAAATATAAAAAAAAAATCACACATATATGATAATTTTCTGGTGACTAGCTACACTCCCAGTTTTGAACTTCTAATAAGCTCCTTCCTTGGGGCATTAAATAGTAATTTAGAGCTTAGAGCATTATAGTTAATGAATATGTGACAACAGGTAGTAAGAGTTAAAGAAAATTGTATAGTTTATGTTGTACGTAAAGGTTTTATTATTTATAACTTGAATAAAAAAGTGTTTAATATTATGTAGTGTTTAAATATTCGTGTGTCATTCTTCTTTCCTAATACAGAATAAAATTAATTTTCGAAAAAAAATATTGTAAAGAATAATGGATCAAAGTGTCAACAGAGATATAAATGTTTTGAAATATCTATAACAATAAAAGATAGGGGACATGTCTAAGACCCAATTTCTGTTAAACTGACAGCAAGGGTAATGTAGATATTGGACAATGTCCATATTTGAGCCAATAAACTCGACAAAATGTATCCAATCAAGCTGAAAGGTAGAAAAAGGTGCCCAAGACAAGAGACAAAGATGTAGAAAGACAAAACAACCTTTCTCAATTTTCTAAATAACGTAGGCAATATTCTCTGATAGTCTAGTATTTGGCTTAGGCCCCGAGATTGTATTTGGATTGTAACCATATCGTCCAAGAAAAAAAAAAAAAAAAAAAAAATTAGGCCCTGTGTCCAATATAGGATAAGGATGAAAATGTAATGGGCTAAGGGGTGACATCTCCTATCCCATTTTATCTTTTTACTCCCTCCATTTCTTTTTTAACTTCCTTTGTCAACACGTGCTGGCACTTAACTAAATCAAATGATATTGAAGATGACTTAGAAATAAAGTTGATTTTAGTGCTTCTAAACTCTTATTGATGATACTCCTCCGGGTTGAAGTTAGTTGTTAAATTCAGTGCCCGTAAAAGAAAAAAAGAGGAATGGGTGATCTGGTGTAAGCAGTAATAATATGGAGTGTTTCGTTTTGAAATAATAATACTGAATGTGAATGCCAAGTTTAGATTTAGCTAGAATAGCTAAAGTTTCTGTTTAGAAGGAGAAACGTTTTTTAGTTTTTAATATAGCGGATAACATTTGCAACATTTTGCTGTTAGTAAAAAAGTGGGCTGGGTGCTGGGCCTCACTCCAACGTATTATTTTTACAAATGGATATCGACTATCCTATGTGCACAATGCACACTGATAATTATCTCTCATCTCTCAAATGTACAAATCATTCAAATTTACTGATTGACAAAGGAATAATATCTGTCAAGTGTATAAATTAAGCAAAATTGTGCCACCAAGCAATTCTTGACCGCACCGTATCCTTAATAAGGCTCTACCGCCCTTTGAGGTTAGGAACAGTAAAATTAAAATTATACTGGTTCTAAGCAAGATATCATTTTAATACAACGAGTTTTATCGCTGTATTAAAATGGCGCCTGTACTATTTATCATAGGAAGTTGAAATAGGGCTCAAATTGTGCAGAATCAAAATTAGGAATGAAGCCTGTGATTAGATTTTTGAAATCTTGTTTAGAACCAATAAAAGTTTCATTTTAATGATTTTTCTAACCTCAAAGAGCGGTAGAGCCTTAAGTTCAGCCCAACAGGGTTTATGTTTAAACCCGACCTTCTATTTTCATTTAATTTTTTTTTAAATGATATCTAATAGGCCTACTAGCTGATACTTTTATGCCGCATTTACACATTCGCACGATTGACGAGGCGAGCCGCGAGGCGATTGTGTAAACGACTCACTCGTCATTCGCCTCGTCAATCGCCTCGCGACTCGTGGCGATCGCGTCAGGAGCGGTCTCTCTAGCGCGAGTCAAAGGGAAATTCCTGGAAGTCTAGGGTTGCAACGAGTCGGGAGGCGAGGCGAACTCAGTGTTTACACACTCGCTGTTCATTTCACAACGAGTCCTTCTCTTTATCACGTGTTTTTTGTTTTTTTTTTTACTTTTTTCTTTTTAATCGGAGAATGGAATGGATAATTTTTTTTGGAAATGTACCACGGTGAACCAGCTATTTAGGACCCTAACACCCACTATATTTTTTATAATATAAGTATAATATGAAAGTACAAAAATAAAATATAGATTAATGCTTCTGTAATTAATTGGTTGAATTGACTGATATTTTTTGGTAATAAAATATAATGAAGTGATATTAAGTACACATAAATCAAAACACTCTGTTAAAAAATAAATAAAGTTATATCAAAATTATCTATAAACTTAATACAAAGTTTATATATCTAACTAATACAAAACGTATATACAAATTTATATAAAGTTTATATATAACTAATATAAAACTTTAAATAAAGTTTGTACGTATATAAATAATATAAAACTTTATATAAAGTGTTTATATAACTAATATACAACTTTATATAGTTTAGATATCACTAATACTAACTTTATATATCTAATATAAAAGTATATAAAACTATATAAAGTTAATATATAAATAATATAAAACTTTATATAAAGTTTATATAATAACTAATATAAAACTTTATATAAAGTTTATATAATAACTAATATAAAACTTCATATAGTTTATATATAACTAATATAAAAGTATATATAAACTTTACATAAAGTATATATATATATATATAAATAAGAAAAAACTTTTCATAAAGTTATATATAACTTATTTTATATAAACTTCCACCAGTGTGATTTTATTGTGTGTACTAATTGCCATTGATTGCGTTAGTAGTTGAATTAATAGAGAGTTCCGGCGAAGCACGAGGCGAGTCGCGAGCGCGAATGTGTAAATGGCCATTCGCGTTGTGGGGACGAGTGGAAAAATTAGACTACGACTTCCGGCGAACCGCGAGGCGAGTCACGAGCGCGAATGTGTAAATGCGGTATTAAAGTATCAGCTAGTAGTATCTTAAAGTAATCAGTATCTTAAAGTTTTAAAATGTTTCTAAAGAACTACATTAATTATTTGAAATCAATATCTCACAGCTTTTTTTGGTTATCCCATCTTTAAACGTATGATACATTCTTTATTTCGTAATAAGTATTTTTTGTAACATCTTTCTGAAAATGTTATTGAGATTTTCAGCAATTCTAATAATTTATTCGCAAATTTTAGGCTCCAATCGGATATTTTTTATTCATTGTAATAATAAAAAGATATATATGTATGTGGTTGTGGCCACATTTTTTTGTCATTAACAGAATAGAGAAGTTTAGTTGCAGAAGTGTAATTAGCAGATAAACATAGAGATTCTGCTGTTACCATAGATGGATCTCTCTTATGTGTGAGATTTAATCAATCTACATGATCTTTTAGAAAGGGAATTAAAAATTTAGCTTAATTGTTACTTGATTCTCTTGCATTGTGTAAAATAAAATTATTAAAAAATAATAACAGAAAAAGGATTTTTTTTTATTAATATGGTGACTGTGTTAAATATTAGATTGACAAACTCATTTTCGTTAAGGTCCTTAATATTGTTTTGTCAGGTATATATTTAGGCTCAAGGAATAGGCTAAATCACATTATTCCTATTTACTGCAGTCCCAGGTTCCGTGTTATTATTTTTTTTATTTTTTTTTTGCATGAAAATAATTAAAGTCAAATTAATCTGAATGTTATAATAAGGATACATGTGGACCAACAGGGATAAAATGAGATTTGCTGATGGCAGGTGGGCTCGAAAAAAAATTCTCAGAAAATATTTAACTATTAAGGTTTAACTATTAACTGCTGCCTATTTTTAAGAAATAGAATTCATAGATTGACACAAACACTTCCTGAAATTAAAAGATATACTGTTTGGATGGGTTTTAATTTCTTCATTTTCCAAGAACTAATATCCATACTAATATACTAAAAATCCAGAATTAAGGAAGTGCAGGTGCGTGTAACAACATTTTTAGCTTCATTTCACGGGAATTTTATTTGATTGCTAATAGTATAAATGGCGTTGAAATATTATCTTTCTATACAGTCATAATGTCATGTCGAGTATAAAAAAATATATCAATTTAAATTAAGTTTTTTTTTTTATAATTGTCACAAAAAATAAAATAGATATGTATACATATATTTATATACATTATACATACTTCTTCATAAAATATACCCTATATCCGTGTATTAATAAATTTTTGTTTTCCGTATCCGGATTTTTTTTTTTTAATCCGAGCTGTCCTCAGTCAACAATTAGCTTTTATAATTGGGACTCCATGTATTTATTTACTTGACTGCTTCTACGAGTTGATATTGAAGTTTTGTTTTTATTATTCATTATAATTTCTAAAATAACTTTTTGACGATTACTTTTTGACGGTCACGGTACGAGTCGTCCTTTTAAATACTTTATCTACACCTTCAACTGTCTTTGTTATAATTATTCTATTTAAATGTTTATAACTTTATTAATTGGATTACAACACTTTATATATTTATTTTACTTTTCTACTCAAAATGGAAATAAAAAAAATTAATTTAACTGTATGACGTCCACCACACGGGCGGCGCGCGTACGGACGTCATATGGTGCGGAAAGGTGTGGCCCGGCCTTTATGCTGTACCATCTTTTCATTAATACTCTTTAACATCATGAATTATTGTTTTCCCCTTTTTAGGGTTTCGTTGGTAAAACCAAAAAAAAGAAACCCTTATAGTTTCGTGCCTGTGTCTGTCTGTCACTCTGTACGGTTCCAATAACTTTTGAACCAAAAGAGATAAAAGCGTGAAACTTACCAGTATTAAAGATCGTTTTGACGCGCACACAGGAAAAATATAGAACTACAAATAATCAGCTGTTCAAATTCAAAATGGTGGATAATTCCCATCGTGAGAAAAAAAATATTTTTTTTTAAATTTTAAGTGGGGTATCAAATGAAAGGTATTGAAGAGTAGATTACAAATATATATACCACTTGGGGTTAGTGTTTAATTTTCGGCGCCATTTTGTCAAAAAACATCGAAATTTTTCGTGTCCCCCCCCCCTAAAATCGTACTTCCGCTGTTACCAAAAATATAGAAAAATATACCAAATGTGTGGTCTGCTGGGCCATAGACAAAATAAGATTAGCAATTCGATCTGATTTACTGGAAATCCAAGATGGCGGATAATTCATGTCACTCGAAAAAAATATTTTTTAAAAATTTTGAGTAGGGTATCAAATTTAAGGTATTGAAGAGTAGATTACAAATACATATATATACCACTTAGGGTTAGTGTTTTTGTTTATTTTTGGTGCCATTTTGTCAAAAAACATCGAAATTTTTTGTGTTATTATTTTATTTTCCCCCACTATTTTGTCAAAAAAATAAATATTCCCCCCACCCTTCTCCCCCTTACTAATTTTTGTTATCAATACCAACAAAACCCTTTTTACGTGAGTCTTCACGCCTTACAAATTTTTTTAATATGAAAAAATTGTTTTGATTTTTTTCCATGAATTAAAGTATCAATTAGGCAAAAGGTAAAGAGCGTAGACGGTTGAAATTAGTTTTGTGATATTCACTTACTAACTTTTGACAAACCATCCAAATTTAATAAAAATCAGACCGAAAGTGACCTATTGCAGCGACAAGCCTTTTTATTACTAACTCAATCACCTTAATATTTTAACTAAAATTACACCGAAATAAGAAAGAAATTTTATATTTATATCACAGACTATATTATATTTCCTATCTAGGGTAATACTTAAAAAGTCAAAGAAACATATTTTTGAGCATGGTAACTAAGGTTACAAGGGGCTGGGACGTATCTCTATCCTTTTAGAATATATAAATTTAAATTTCTTCTAAAAAGGGGATATTTAAGAATCTGACCACACTGAAATGACGAATTAGTATATATACATAGTAATAATAATAGAAATTAGTATATACATAGTATTTATTTAGTGTATAGAAAAATAATTGTGGAGTTGTAGATTTTTTAACTATGAGGAGTGCAAGTAATGAAATGTTTTAACTCGCGGACAGTGAAAGTGTCACTTTTTTAAAAAATGACCCTAAATGTTTTTGTTCTTACATAACATTCACATAGCTTCTTTTACCTTCGTAAAGACAGAAGCAAAAAATATATGTTACACATACTTTGCAATTAAAAATATAAAAAAGGTTTCTCTTGTTTTAAGCGTCTTAAACATACAAAACAACGAGGTGAAACGTTGAAGTTAGTTTTTTTATGATTCAAAAGACAGAGGAATCTTGGTTTCTTTAGTTGTTGGTTTATTTTTTTTAAAAAAAATTATAAAATAAAACATTACACATGAAAGCCTGTGTAAAATTCTCCTGGCTTGTGTCAAGAACATAAATGCTCTTGGGAGACATTATACAGTTGGATGACTGGAGACTAGGGGATGTTCCTAATCTCTCCAGCCTTCCTATGCATTCATGCCAGGGGTTTTAAAAACTCAACCTTATAAATCTCTGTGACATAAACCACGTTCCAAGACAATGATTACCGCAGCCTCCTCCTAACACATTCCTCTTTATCATGATACATTCATTCTTATTTAATTTTAACCAATTGTTCCGTCTTGTTACCTTCTTGACATTTAGTTAAGTAAGGTTAATTAATGTTTGTGATTTTTTATGTTTTCTTGAATTTTTTTATGATATTAAAAATCCTTTTTTGTTTTTAATTTAATTAGCTAAGTAGCTCGTTGATAGCAAGGTAAAATATTGTTGAATAGGCCAATTTCTTAACCCTCTAACCTCATACTGATTTTTGGAGAAAAATAAATATTTTTTAAAAATATCTTTCAATTTTTGGTTAAATGATTCATTTAATCATTCAGATAGTTCCTAAAATACCCATAAATAGTTATTATAGCTTGGCCAATTTTTCATTGTCCATTTGCATCTGCATATTCTTACTGAAATACCTAAATTGACATATTATTGTCCATTTGCATTCTTATCGGTCTAGATCTTGTTCTAAATTTGACAAACGTCTGCTTAGATAATAATATTGTTCATCGTCAAGAAAAATGGACTCTTTTGGTGTTTGGCTGTGATAAAACGGCACTTTTTCATTATTTTCTCTGATTAAAATTGTTCACAGTTAAACGATAATACAAAAAAAAAAAAAAAAAAAAAAAAAAAAAAAAAAAAAAAAAAACACGGGGAGTGATGTATAGATTTATTGAGCGTACATAGTAACTATGTTTATCATGGTTTTTTCTTAAAGCGATTTTCTCAATACATATTTATTTTTATTTTTTGTAACATTAGACATTAATAGTGTGGGTTTTAAGTTTTCATGATTTAAATTATGGTTTAATTTAGGCTTGCATTTTATTTGAAATGATTTATTTGGTCTGTTATTATTTCCTTGCGTAAAATTCTACGAAAAAATCAACATTTAACTCTAGCCTTTATGAAAGAAGTTGAATTAATACTGTTTTTAAAGAGTTTTTCTCGAACTTTCGAAGAATATTATAAATCCATAAAAAATTGTCTCTTTTACACCTCATGAGCTAGTATTCACTCTGACACTATAGTGTATGATAAAGTGGAAAGAATAATTGGGATGAATAAATTAATTATTTCTAACGAAGTAATATGCATATTTCTCAACAGAGTGCGGCGAGAATAATAATAATGCATAACACAATTATACAATTTTGACCTACTTCTAAAGTAATATACAAACAAGGGATAATCACAAAGAGTCTTTAGTGGTACATTCAGTACTTTTACTGCCAGGTGTTGAGTCTAGGAACCGAGTTATGAGACTGTTTTTTGTAGTACTGTAACGATAACAAGGCCTTATCGAGAAGGTCTCAAAATCAACCAAACAACTATAAACTTTTGTTAGTTCTAAATCCCAGATTCTAGGCGTTGCTTTCATTATTAAATATTATTATTATTTTGCCTTAAACAAGTTTATATTTTTTTATGTACTCATATTGTAAGTATGCATTATTATGTAAAATATACTTACTCCTCGCATCCCATCTCTTACTTTATTGATTTTATGCATTTTGCATTTACCTTATATAAGTCTAATTTGTTTAATTGTTTCCCTCGTTTTTTTAATCTGCCAAAATTGTTTGATTTTTTACATGAATTAAAGTATCAATCAATTTAGCAAAAAATTAAAGAGCACAGACGGTTCAAATTAATCTGGGGTTATCTTTGGGTTACTTTCGATAAACTGTAAAAGTTTCATACAAATTTGATAAGTGCCTACTTATGAAGCTATAGGTGTTTAAATGTATCTTTGTGCGCATGTGGAAGAGAAACAAATGAGCGCTGAAAATTGAAACTTATATTGGACCAACAATGAGCTAATTATAACCTCTCACACAAATTTCATGAATATCGGTCGTGTAGTTTTTAAGATATGTTGGTTCGCAAAAATTGAGCGACAGACAGACATGGAACACACTAAATGTTCCTTGATGTTTGAAATGGATTTCTGTCTTGGATTTTTTTATTTCGGAGATTCTCAGTTACCGGAGTTCTTCAGAACGACCACTTAGCTTCCGTTGCCTTCGATAAGCTCGGAAGAAAAAAAAATCAAATTAAAAATATACTTATACTTTACTTTAACTAATAGTGTTTACCTAGGGAATTTGAATTGTCCTTCGTCCGATCCTTCCTGTCCGAATGAAGAGAGGACACGTCCGTTGACGTCAAATATCTGTATCCTATGGTTGTTTGAGTCAGACACGATGACTTTGTTCGTGTTTGATACGGCTATGTAATGGGGATGATCCAGCTGTCCGATTTTGCTTCCTTGACTGCCAAATTTTCCGACGAATGTACCGTCTGATTGGAATACCTGTAAAAGAAATGTAGAGATATAGATTATTGTTTATAAGAAACAAAGCTTTTTATTATAAGAACTAAATAAGTTCTTGGTATTCGATAAAACTCGTTGTATTAAAATGGCGCCTGTACTATTTATCATAGAAAGTTGAGATAGGGCTCAAATTGTATAGAATTAAAATTAGGAATGAAGCCTGTGTTTAGATTTTTGATACCTTGCTTAGAACCAGTATAATTTCAATTTTACTGTTTTTCCTAACCTCAAAGGGCGGAAAACACTTCAAAAACATTAAGGCCTAGTTAAATGTCGTCTAGTGGTGATGGTGATGATTAGCTATTTGGAGTGGTTTCTTTACTATATTTCACTTTCACTATCGTTCCTCCCTATCCGCTTTAGGCTTATACTGGAGGTACACGGACTCTTTACTTTATATTGTCACGTTTACGGTAAATCCCACTTACAAACTTAAGGTAATTATTATTTTGAGTTTCATTCACCAAGAGAAATTGATACTGTCGCTGATTTATCTCTACTCATTTAAATGTTCTTTCGTTTCAGTAGATGCGATTGATTAGAAAATTTAATTGTGAATTTGATATGATTTGTCGAATTATTGGTACTTGATTATAGTTTATTGCTCTAAAATCTATATATATAAAGATAAAAGTCCGTGGGTATGTGGGTGTGTGGGTATGTCCTTTATACAAATCTACAGTTTTAGTCCGATCTCAATGAAAATTTGCACACTTGACCTTCAAAGCAAGGGGAAGGGCACTGTCTACATGAATTTTCGAAATTTAATTTTTGGTACCCAGGAGTACGGGGTACAAGTAATGGATACAGGGTCAAAGTAATAAATACCCTTCATGATGCATATCGTTGAAAAGCTCTTTGAGAGTACAGTAATTGTTGTTATGTATAGTTTTGTCACATTTTCATTTAGGAGGGGGGTAAAGTGGAAAAATATAACTACATAATATATCTAAGTAAAAAAGAAGAGTATCTATATGAGAGTATGTCTTTTATACAAATCTACAGTTTTATCCCAATTTGATGAATATTTTCACTCTTTTCCTTCAAAACAAAATCAAGGTCACTGGCTCCATGAGAGTACAAAAATAAAATTTTGGTACACAGAGGTACAGGGTACAAATGTCAAAGTAATGGATACCCTTCATGATGCATATCGTTGAAAAGCTTTTTAAGAATAAAGTAATTGTTGTTATTTACATTTTTTTCAGATTTTTATTTAGGAGGGGGTAAAGTGGAAAATACAGGAAAAATATTTCTATACTAAGAAAAAAATACTTCTATAAGTAAGAAGAGTGTCTTTTGGTGTGTGGCTTCTTTATATAAATCTTTAGTTTTAACCTTCGAGGCAAGAGGAAGATCACTGTCCACATTAGTTTTCGAAATTTTAATTTTGGTATCCAGGGATACGGGGTACAAATGTCAAAGTTATGACAACCCTTCATTATGCATATCATTGAAAAGCTCTTTAAGAATACAGTAATTATTGTTAAGAACATCTTTGTAATATTTTTATTTAGGATTTTATTTTTATAATATACATTTAGGTATCTACTTCTTTATTGATATTTTAGTCACTTAGGTCTTAATTTTTGTATACAACCCGGGCTGCGCCGGGTACTTCAGCTAGTACTTAATATTTAAGAAAAATAAAAATATAATATTTCCTTTGAGTTGTTGGTAACAAAGTTTTTTTTCTAATCATTTTTTTCTTAATAATACTTTGGACACTAAATTATTTTCTTCGATGAGCTGAATACAAGGAGTTATGTTGAGAGAATATCCAATCACTCTTAATGAAAATTTATCATTAAACAATGTCATAAATTGACTAAAAAACTGGGTAACTTTACTTAGGTAATATTTTATTTTACAAAACAATAGTTTGCAATAATGGTATATAAACTAGACAGCTGGTTGGAATATTAATCGAGGGTGTGAACAAAAATCTATTAATAAATCAAATCAAATAGATTACAAGTAAGTTTCTAGCAAACACTGCGGGTCTGAACGAATTATAGGATTTTTTGAACCGAATTATAATTTTATTTGAATACATATGTATGCATTGCACGGTACTCTATATACAATAGTTAAAGCTTCTTTATTTTCTTACAATATACATGCATAGTTTACTGTAATGGCAAAACATTTTTTTTTCTTTTAATAGTCGTCAACGTATTTCACATATCAACCCCATAAGTATCGCCATTCTACACACAAATGAATTCTCTATTAAACTGTCTGTACTATAACCGCTAATGCATCTTCTTTTGTTTTGTAGAAAGTTAGTTTATCCGTAAATCCCTTCACGATTAAGATTAAATTTGTAATTATTCAATTGTTATTCATACAGGGAATAAAGGAAACACTAACAATGGGACAGTAAAGCTTCTTCACATAGAATAAATAAGGGGATCGCATTAGTTGCCGGCTCGTTCCTGCAAAACCTCAGAATTAATTTTCGTAATTAATCATAGAATACAATTGTTTATAGGATATATTTTTATTTAATTAATTTTTAGTAGGATTTTATTTTAATTTTTTGTTCGGTTAATAATCCGTAAATATTTCTATACATTATTATACTCGTATTCTGCCCGCGTGCACTAAATTAATTGTCTTTGAGTAAAAATAAGTAATATATTTTAAAGTAAATTATAAGAAAGAATAGATAAGATTAAGGGTATTTCTTTAGACTGTTACTCCACTAGTGGTGTTAAAAATTAAATAAAATAACTTTGGATAAATAACTATTAACAAGAAGGGACGTTTACATTTAGTCCAATGTACTTTGGGACAGAGGAATATCACACTTTTGTTATACAGAACTTAGCAGAGTAAGACTTAGAAGTGCGATAATGGGCCCAGAAGTCCCGGAAGTGTGTGAATTAGTTTATTTTTTATGTAGTGAAATTCTCACCTGAACCCTATGGTTCTCCTTATCACAGACGTATATGAAACCAAGGGCATCAGTTGTCACACCCCATGGATAGTTAAACCTTCCATCCGAAGTACCTTGGGAACCGAACGATCTTAAGAATCTTCCTGATGGATCCATCACCTAAAAAAATATTAAGGACAATTTGATAATTATTAATTTCTTAATCAATAAGTTAATTTGATTAATAACTATTTACAAACAAATTTATACATTGTCTGCACAAAAGTATAACACATTTGTTTTTAAAGAAGAATATAGAATTAGTACTGCAAAAGTCTGTACATATCTCAAAAGATTTTAGAGGAAAATTCCCTGTTGCTTTTATTAATATAAACTTTACTTCTTATATTTGTTTTCATTATGTTACTCCAATAAAAGTGTATGCTAATGCTCTATATTTCTCATAGCAATACATTTGTCTCCCAGCGTTTGTCCCCAAGATCATTGGAAACTCTATTTTTGTTGTTTCAAGGGTCAAAGGGTCATTATTACATGGTAATTTTTTCTACCCATCCCATTTTTTATTGTCGTTTACGTCCTTCGAAATTATATGGCAGATCCTAAGGATGACATCAGTAAATCATTTTAAGTAACTATTTCAAATTAGATAAGTAATCACTTTAATTCACTTTTATTTATTGCCACTTTCATTTAATCATACTACTTCAGTCATTACAATTCAATAATATCTATTTTAAAAATATTACCTGTATCCTATGATTGTATCTATCGGCAATTATAAATTGCCCAATTCTATTGACGGCTACTCCAGCTAAACAATCGAATTCTCCCTCTCCGTTACCATATTGGCCGAATTCCTTCTGGAATATACCGTTGGTATCGAAGACCTGAAACAAAAATAGTTATTTGTTTTAATGCTCTGTCTCAAACAAAGGCTGTTTTTACTTAATTTATTGGTATTAGTTAATTTTAATGTATAATGCATTTAAAAGAATTACTGAAGTCAAAAGTTAGGTAACTTCAAAGTTTCTCAAGAAGTCTAATATCCTTTTACTTACATTAACAAAAGAGTTTATTGTAACCCTTATGGGATTTCGATAAAACTTTGAAACGTTAACATGTCAAAGCTTTTTAAAAGTTTGACTTTTTCCTGTTTGGAAAGAAAATAGCTCACGAGATAAACATTTGCACATGATAGGACTTTTTTTATTCGAACTACTTGTTTAACTTTTCATTCCCACGCTCAAAAAACGAAGACCAAAAAAATTGCCTAAAGGGGTTTAGGCAATCTTTTGCACTTTGTTTCGTTTTTTTTTTTTTTGTTTTTCTTACAAGAAAAGTGTAGAAAGGTTTTAAAAGTTGTCAAATTTGTGACTCCGAATGACTGCTGTTATTAACTTTTTCATATAAAGAGAAATTATTGTCATGGCACGTTTTGGGTTTCAAAAAGTGGTTTTTAAAAAATGTCTGTCTGTCATCTGTGGATCTATCTGCGCTTGGAGTTTGGGGCATATATACTGGGCCAATTGTTAATAAATTTGGCATACAAGTTCAGAAAAATCATACCCATAGTCCAGGAGATAGCGTGCAAAAAGTGTCTGAATAACATCAAGCTAGAATTTTGTGTATAAGCAAATCTTTTGGTGCCTTTTAAGAATATGTGGTTGGCTAAGTTCGTCTGCGGGACATAGCTTTGCATTAGGCTTTGCTTGGCCATGTATTGTGCACAATGTTTTTTTCATGATTCTGCTTTTCACGAACTTAGTCAGTACACCAATAATAAAGTTGATGGTTGTTCGTCACTTGATAGTTTAGTTAGTCAAATATTGCTCCAAATACAAAGAGGTCACTCAAAAAGTGACTAACTACTACTTACTTGATTATTGGTCTACTACTAAGTTACTCAGGATCATGAAAATAACCTTATTCACCAAAAAGGGCGGGAGATGGCTGCTCTGATTTGTTTTTTTCAAATGCCTATTGGCAAGCTATGTTTCGCAGACGAACTTAGCCGACCACATATTCTTAAAATGCACCAAAAGATTAATTTACTAACTAACAAAATTCTAGCTTGATGTTTGTTAGACACTTCTTTGCACGTAATCTCCTGGACTACCCGAGGCGAAATCGAGAAATTAATTTTAGCTCTAAATTTGGGGGCGCTGCCCCCCCCCCCCAAAACTTTTTGAAACCTTCTTTATATTACCTTCTTTGAATGAAAAATATGTATGAATTATAAAAACTTAAAGTTATGAGACTGTACCTGGACCCTGTGATTAGAAGAATCTGCGACGACGATGTGATTATCCGGAGACACTGCTACGCCTCTCGGCCACGTAAAACACCCGGGCTCGCTCCCCCGACTTCCCACGCTAAACACCTGACGACGTTTGTTCAAGTACGGGCACCTAGTACTGGACCCGACTGCGAAACCTATCAAAACAAAAAAATATCTTATTAAAACCACGATGAGCTAAAATCAAAATTAAAGGACATCACAATAATAATATTAAATGTACTTTAAGGTACCATTTACGTTTAGTTTAACCGTTTTTACTATAACGAATAAGAGTAAATGAACCCAATTCTGTTTTTCCTAGTTATTTATCAGTCTTGGTGAACCACTTCCTAGTTTTTATCCTATAGTGTCTTTTCTCTCGAATAACGCCTGGTTTATTTTAACGGGTCAGATACTCGTTTCATTTCTGATGTTGCATGAGGTAACCCCTCCTTTTATTGGAATTTAGAATTCGAAATTTAGGATATCAGTTATGGAGAGTGGAAAGGTTAAATGTTTTTTCCTTTAATTTAATATTACCAAATACCTACATAAGTCCGGCAGAGATGTGGGATCCTCATTTGAAAGATACACGAATAAGTTAGCTACCATTAAATGCGTGGATAATTTTAATGACAATTCCTTTTTAATGAGGTATTACCTTATATGTATTATAGAGTGCAACAATTAGTGCGAACTGATTAAATGATTTTAGAAAAAAAAGTCTGGTAAATGACCTTGAAGGGTCGAAACATCTCGAGAAAAATTGGAGTAATTCGTTCTTTTTTACACCTTATCATCCATCTACCATAGTTACAATTCTAATATTTTAAAAAGGTGTTTTGAACGTGTTTTTTAATATTACTTGTTGTTAAATGTAAGTAATAACTAAGCATACAATCTGACTACTCATTGTATTTAGTATGCGTTTATGTGTAATTACATTTTTTAATACATTATTGATGTATACAGTGGAACTTCTTATTTAACAAATTAAAAAAAATCAATGTATTGAAAAATAGCTACATTGAAAACTTATTTTTATAGAAAAGTTAATTTAGCATTCAACAATTTTTCTTTCCTGAAAGAGTTAATGATTTTATTTTAGATATGTTCACGATTCAATTTAAAACGAAAAGGTTTTGCAACTTGCGAGGGGTAAAAAATTGTTAAACTACAGTCCACTTTTATAAGCTAAAAGGTTTCTAATCTAACTAACCCATCAAAAAAGTTTAACACCAATAATATTTAATTGCCTAAAAGTTGATCTTAACGTACATTGTTGGATGTACAATCGGATAATTTCAGGATTGTTTGTATTGCCTTCAACTGGACCCTAGTAACATCACCCTAGGCTATGTTACACATTAATTAATTATTATGATTTATAGCTAGACCGCTAATCCCCTATTCACAATACAGAATTACATACTGCATTATATACCGTATTGCTTTGTATATTGGCAATTACGATACGTACTGATTCGATTTGTTAACATTAGCAATTATTGTACTCTGACTCTGACTAATAATAATTATTATTAGTTGTCTCGCATCAAACAGAGATTGATTAGTTTCTAAGATATTGACTTGTGATTTGCAGTCTCAAATATTTGTAACTTCGATTGTTGATAGAATTCATGTATACATATATAAGAAAGATGAGGGTATGAAAATGGAAGGGGGGG
>KZ652229.1:139756-177118 GCA_001010745.2 Gerris buenoi
TTTTTTTTTTTTTTTTTTTTTTTTTTTTTTTTTTTTTTTTTTTTTTTTTTTTTTTTTTTTTTTTTTTAAGAAGACATCAAAAACTTTTTGACAATTCTCATACCTTTTTTTAAAGAGAAAATTGGAATTAACTTAAAAACCTTTTTTTTACACCCGATTATTGTAATCTACGACGTTGTCAACTTTCTACTACCTGTCACTTCTTTAATTTAAAAAAAAAGTTGTGTAGAAGATATTCCTTGAATTATTCAGTCTCTATCCACCCTCAAATAATTAGGTGGTGAAGAAGGAATGAATTCCAAGGTCGTGAAGAGCCAAGCAAACCCCGTCCAGTAAAATTCAATTAAAATCCTATCCCAAGTTAATTAATTGAAATTTTTGTGCGAGAGAGAGAGATGGGAAGTTAGGGCAGAGAAAAGTTGATTAAAAATATGAAGTTTCCCTGATTTTTAAGCTAGGAAAAATAAAAATGTAATCCAGTTTTGGACGCTCCAAATGAATTACCAACTAAAAATAAAAAAAAAGTTATAAAATCATAGAAATTGAGGTCATTGATAGGTTTTTTTTATGAAAACTCGACTTAATTTTCATTACAACTTATTTAATTATAAAAATCTTAGGTTTACCGCAAAAAGACTTGTTTTGAAATATTAAAAGTACTCCGACATTTCGCATCCTTTTAGTAGAAATATCCTCTAATAGATTAAATTAAAACTCTCAGTCGTTATACAATAAGATTGGAATAAAAAATAAATAATATATTTTGTAAAAATAGTAGGTTTTGGATTTGAATGCAAGTGTGTATTTAGTGTGTAGCTTAATATTTTACATAACTTCGTGGTATATGGCCTACGGACCCTCGCTGTCGCTGTGACCTGTTTGTGACCCACTTGACCTGTTTATTGTCTTTTAAAATTATGGTTATATTTCGTTCCTTTTTTTGGGATATTTTCAAACCTGTGAGTTTTTCATTTTAAATATTTAGTTAAAAAGTTAATAAACAATGTATTATATCAAATAAAATATAACAATATAATATAATAACCTTAGGGTAAAGTTTTTTTTTTTTTAAATAAAAATGCAGGAGTGCTGCAAGAAGTCATAAGCGATTTTTTTTTTATATATATAAAACAATTATTAGACATTAATACGGTATTAAACAGCTAGGCTTTCCGGTTAAATCCGCGTCACGAAGGGGTTGAAGTCCGACGTTTCGCTTCCACTGCTTCGAGTCAACACCACGATGCACCACACACCTGAAGATGCTTCCAGCAGTGGAACCGAAACGTCGGACTTCAACCCCTTCGTGACGCGGNCACTGCTTCGAGTCAACACCACGATGCACCACACCCCTGAAGATGCTTCCAGTAGTGGAAGCGAAACGTCGGACTTCATCCCCTTCGAGACGCGGATGCCACCGGAAAACCAAGCTGTTTATTACAACTCTATTTAAGTAAAAAAGTACAAAAAGTCTTACCAGAAACTTACAACCTACAAAACATGTGTCGTTTACTTTTTTTTATCTTTTACTTTCATTTCAGTAAGCGGTAGATTATTCAAAATGCATAATATGTATGTAATTTAAACGCTTATAAATATCAAATAAAATTGTTTCTTTTTTCCTTTACAATTCATCTAATTAATTTTAATTTGTAGATCACTGAATAAGCTCAGGTTCCCTGAATGCTTTGATTAAATAAAAATATATACCACTCAAACGATTTTAATTCCAAATAAACCCTCCACCCTAATATAATATTTAAGTCCCAAAAATGAAATATCTTCTAAATAAATCTTTTGTTCTTTGTTCTAATTTAAATTTTGCGTCTACTAAAGTTTTTAAGTAGTATTAGATAGTAAGTATTTTAATTAAAACCTTTTTTTTTATTAAAATTCACAGGAGTTGACCTTTTTTTCCTTCCTAAAAATTAGATTTTTTTTTTTTTTTTTTTTTTTTTTTTTTTTTTTAAGAAGACTTTTCAAGTATTTAAATACTAATTTTAATTGAATATTATGTAAAACCTTTGGAAAGAGAGTTAAATAAGAAGTATTCGTAGTCACTTATAAGGAATGATTGCAAAACAACATTAAATTGAGGAAAGTAAAGTAATTAATAGGCTGTAAGATTTTGAGTCGACCGAATGAAGATGGATAGATTGTAAAAATTTCGATGGGTGGTTTGTATTTTTTATTCGTATCCTGATAATTCAATTTCCTGTTGTAAACAGAAAAGTGTCCAATTAAATTGAATTACAAATAATACCAGATTCATCATAGTCAAATTATGTATGTATTTAGATGTATTTAGATTATACTAGATAAAATAATTTCAATAGGGATATAAACACCGTCTTTTAGTCTTTATGTGTATAAGCTATTGCTTATAATGATTCCGGTAGTATTAAGATACCCATCTATCGTTTGAACCTAAAAATTGTGTCATTTAAACCTAGCATTTTGAATTTGAATGGTGTTTAGGAGACAGGTGAGATCCAGCTGTGTTTGTATCCCCGTGGGCCCCCATGACTCTGAATATCGTCTAATTACCGTCGTTCCACCTCATCCCACTGCTGATAGAAAGTGGACCTAGTCTCTCTTCTCAATCCATTAAATTATATAGACAACTGTTTCTTACCATGTCAGCGTCATGTAAATTTTATAGCTGGTAGCTATTTCGAGTCAGTAATGCTTCTCCAAGACTATCTTTATAACTGGACTCTTCGGTATACGTGATCAAGACGTATATGATTCTTTTTTAAAAAAGAAATTTAAAACTGTATACCGCGGCATGACAGTAGCCCTCAGCATTATCATCAATCCCATCATAAAATTATTCTCTTCAGCTGTCGTAAAGCTTATCGGTATAGACTGTAATAATCTACGGCACTAGCTTTGATTTTATAGTCTGTTAATTATACTTTTATTAATCCAATTCGTTTGTTATGCCCGTGAGGCTTTAGGCGCTCCACTTGAAACCAAATTTATAACACCAACAAAATCGACGAACGCTATGTGTTCGTTCCGAAGAACGAGAAAATTGTTTGTCTCCGATTTCAAAACTTAGAACAGTGATTTTGGATAGTGTTGAAACCGCTGTTAAGCTATTTACCAGATTTGATAATCTTNGGGTTGAAGTCCGACGTTTCGCTTCCACTGCTTCGAGTCAACACCACGATGCATCACACACCTGAAGATGCTTCCAGCAGTGGAACCGAAACGTCGGACTTCAACCCCTTCGTGACGCGGATTTCACCGGAAACCCAAGCTGTTTTTTACGAGTCTACCCGCGGAAGCTTACGCACCTATATATATATGTATATATATATATATATGTATATAATTCGCTTATACACCTATTCTGTGTATAGGTAAAATCGTCTAATCTCATGGTGTATTGGATAGCACTTCTGACATCTAATATAGAGGCCAATAGTTCGAAACTCGACCAGCAGGTGAAATATTTTTTACAGGTAAATCAACTACCAACTTAGACCGGCAGTTGATAAAGTCTCTCTCGCTTGTTGGAATCTAAAAATAAAAAGTTCACATCAAAAATGTTTCACTTGGAAGAGTCTTGAAACGCGAACTTCGTTTCCCGATGTCAGTTTCATCCAAGCAAATTTACTCTACCGCGGCTAAAGAATTTTCACTTAAAAAAATAAGGAATAAATAAATCAACCCTTCTTCTATCAACCGTTCTAGGTACCGGAACCTTTTAATGTAATTTCATATCTCCTTATTTCGTTGTGTGATGAGTCTATCTCAGCTAGTTAATTACCTATTGAAGTTAGATTATTTGAGTTACCTAGGCGTTGTATGCGTTGTGTCGTCTCTGCTGGGTTTCCTCTCAGTTCTAGGTTGAGTTCTAACTGGCTCGGGAGTCGGTGGTTTAACTGGTTTAGGTGGTTCCTCTTCACTTTCTGATTCCTCACTACTTGATTCCTCTTCACTGCTAGATTCCTCCTCTTCTTTAGTCTTCTCTCTAGGTGGTGTACTCACTCCTCCAGCCCTTGCACCCGTACCTGTCAAAGTATCCGTCAAATTAATTCAGATAAAAAGACTGTAGCTTTGGAAGCCATAGATAAGCATTTTTAATTGTTTAGAAAAAAAAAAATAGGTTGCACATACATAATAATAAATAGTACACATATTTGTTTGGTTCTATATGTTTAAAACTTCAATGTTCCCATAGAAGATTGAAAACTCAATCTTAATTTGTTCATTAAAAGTAATGTAAAATTTTCCAGGTTTACTTTTTAAATCATTTTTAATCTTCCGTAAAAACGTAACAAGCAAATGTGTACGCAGCCCTCGTTAAAGGGGTGATTAGATGATCCTATTTAGTAACTTTAAATCGAGCCACGCCAGCATCCCCTCTGCCCTAAAATCAGGATGTGTTAACCATGTTCCTGGTCGCTAGGGTGAAAAATTTTGGTAATTTTGGGAGAAAAACCAGACAGGAAAGAGGGTTGGTTGGAAGTCCCATCCGACTTAAAAGTGGAAAAGTATAGGGGAACTCCAAACTCTGGTACCCACAACCAACCACCTACCCCCACCACTAGCCCCTACCGACAGTGTAATCCTTTTTATCGGACCTGATTTCCTTGTATATTATACATAATTCATTTTACTAAAAATAAAATAATCTCCAAATCGTAGTTTGGAGTCTATTTTTATGTATAAAAAAATGCCAATCGAAACTAAGTCGTATAGAAATATAATAAATAGTAATGCTAAAAAAAAGGCGTAACAAATAAGAAAATAAAGGTAGTAAAAACCAATCAGACTGGGAAGTCATTGAACAATCATTAACCAATGGTGCATCAATTTAATTTCCAGTCTCTTCTCTTAATACGATAGTTGTACCAGTAAATATTTAATAACTCTAGTTCTAGGACAAATTAATAAAGTAATAAATACTTGAATTAACGAGCATTAGTAAGAGGTTTAAGCCTCCTAATCAATAATTAAATCGGCAAACAATTGTGAACGCCAATAAAGCTGAAAGTCAGAAATTTAAATAAGAATTATTGGATTTAGATCTATTTAAAGAGAACCGAAGGAGATACGATAAAATTCGTTTGACCAAAATTGTAGGTCTTTAAAAATTAGTTACCGCTGGAGCAATCTGCTTTTTGATACAATTTACCGTTAAGCCGCGATAAGACTCGAAATATACTTTAAAGTTGTGTCCACCATCTCTAATTTTTTTAAGAGGGGTAAAATTAAAAATGTTTAACTTTTCGGTTTTTTGGAGCAGTATAGCTCTGAAAGAAAATTAGTTAAAAGTTAAATACCTACGAGAACTTCTGTCATCTAGAGGCCCTATTAGGTACTAAAGACTTATTATGCTACTGCGCTAAAAAATAATATACAATTTAGACTGCATGTATATCGATACATAATAATAAACTTCGTTCTTTGTCCATTATATTCTTGACTCCAACATGTACACAAAAACAAAATTCCTTATCTATTTATTTAAAAACAATATATTTATGGAAAATGGCAGTGACAATTTACAGTGATGGTTATACTTTTTTTTGTGCAAATCTACCCAAGCTATTAAGCGTATTTACTAAACATTTTTTACTAGTATTGTGTTATTGTGTATTGATAATACTTAATAATAATTTTATATTGTTCTTGTTGACAATTAAGTTAATGACTTTATGAAATAATAATTATTTATATGGAATCATATAAAATATAGACTATTAAGATTATGAGATAATTATTAAATGTAATAATATGCAAATTAATCTGTCTATCTAATAGGCAGCAACATAGATAAATCGAAGCAGCAAATCAATGCAATGATGAGGGAATGCGTATTTACATTAATTTTAAATATGATTTAGATTTGTGTATTTATTTTTCTTTTATCAGATAGCTGGTGATATCATAAATGACTAATTACATAAGTGAATGAATGATCGAATGAATGCCTTTATTGGTTTATACAGCAATGTGTGACATAAAAATAGCAATGTGTGAAATAAAAGGTTAAACCAAATCAGCTTATGCTGAGGCAAAAATTACATAAGTATATTTTGTTAATAACTTTTTGCTTCCGAGCTAAACTACGAAACTTTTTGATGTCTCCGATTTAAAAAAATTCCCAGACAGAAATCCGTTTGAGACAACAAGGTATATTTTTGGTTTCATGTCGGTCTGTCTATTGCTTAATTTTTGCGAACCAACATATCTTAAAACTATCCTTCTGATTTTAATGAAATTTGGATGGAAGGTCATAATTAAAATATTGTTGGTCCCATGTAAGTTTTAACCTTCTGCGCCCATTTGTTTCTCTTCCACATCTGCACAAATAAAGATTTATTTACACCTACATCTTCAATATTGCTAATCTGATTTTTATGAAATTTTGATAGTTTGTCAAAAGTAGCAAGCAGATAGCCACACAGTGGAGATAAACACTTTTATAATTTTGCTAAATTGATACATAAAGACCTGTAACAAAAAATCTAAACCATTTTGACAGATTTAACGGGGAAAAATTATATAATTAGGCAGTAATGGGTTCTTGAAACATAACATCAATAAATTACGTAATGTGAGGTGAGGAAGTGATGTGCCACACTAATTGACAGACAATTTTGACGAAATCTAAGTCTCTAGCTAAGCTTTGACGTATTATAATAAGCCTCTATATTCTATATTCTAATCGGACCAGTTTGTGTTTTTTTGGTAATAAGTGTCATAAAGGTATATTCTATCTAGATACATATATATAATGTCATATTAGTATATACATACATATATATATATANATATATATATATATATATATAAATTGTGCATGTGAACGTGGATATATGTTTTCTCCAAATATTAATTTAAAATTATTTAATTATGAATTTAATTTTATACACTTCGCAAACAATTACGTCAATACGTCTTAAGTTGATAATAAATTTCGTTTATTTTATAGCAAGTTAAGAATTTTAAGTACTCGCGTATTGTATATTATTTGGTAAATTAAAATAAAATTATTTCACTCATTTATCTACAAGGCTTGTGGTTATTAATACATTTTCGCATTAATTCAACTTTAGATTAATTGGTGTAAATTTAATTAAAAACAATCAAAATAAATAAAACGATAAAGTCTTGGTCAATATTAAAATGGATATTAAATTGCAGATTTATTGTTTCGCAAAAATAATTTTAAAAGCTTGAAAAAATCTACGGTAAATGAAACAAAAATAAAAATTATTTTAAAACAAAACTGACTTAGAAAAGTCAAATAAATTTCGAAGAATGATTGTATATATTATATAATTTGGTTTTTCGTATTTACAAAAAAAAAAAAAACAAACCTTTTCCCTTGATTATAAAATGGGGAAAATGTGAATATTTAGTTTTTATCACTGTGTTATCAATGCAAAAATAAAAATAAATTAATTTTTGTTACTTTTGATTTATTATAATGAAATTGATTTGTTAAAACTGTTAATATTGATTTGAGGAAATAATTTCTGTAATTTCTACCTGACTTTTTTCTCTATTGTTTACTTTTTTGCTTTTTGAATATGATAGTGATGTAGTTTTGCCTTCAGAACTGGAGAATGAGTTGGTTGGTTGTGCTAATTTTGTTTTAATCTTGGCTCACCCTACCAGATCCTGCGCAAAAGAAAATAAATTTGCTTTGCTAAATAATTTGGATCTGATATTCAATAAGATATTTACAAATGATAAAAGTAACAATATTTTACCATTTTTTTCTGTAGTTAATACTTAATAAATTAGCACTAGATAAAATATAAATTAATTTTTCGGTAGTAAAATATAAATTAAGTTTTTGGTAGTATTCATACTACGGAAAGTTTAAATTTTAATTTAAATAAAATTATAATTATTATTAACACTGGGAGACAGACAGAGAAAAATAGACTCCAATGCCGGAACTTGAACCATGGGCCTCTACGTTATGTAGAGGCTCGTGGTTTAAGTTCCGGTGCTGGAGTCTATTTTTCTCTGTCTGTCTCCCAGTGTTAATAATAATTATAATTAGTATTTTAAGTTAAATACTGCTTTGAGAATTTATTCTATAAGAGAAAATTGCACGCAGCCTGTGTATTGAATATCTTAGATTCTAAAGTGACTCCACACCACTCACAAAAAGGAAAAAGAGAGAACAGACACCACTCAATGTAAGAAATAACAAGTTATTTGTTAAGACTTTTTTTGCTATAAGTAAGTTGGCACGAAGTTATTAAACCTTTTTTTCTGTTAAAAATATTTAACTATAATTTACCAATGAATATTATTTATTAAAAGACTATATTAATTTCAGTTCTTATTTACTTTAACTAGAACAGGCTGTATTCAAGAGGATAATCAAATGAGCCCTTCTATTGAATATTGCCAAAGATTTAAAATCAATTAATCTTAATGTGATTTTATTTTTAAACCATTGCTAATAAAATATTGTTTATTTAGTATTATCATAAACAGCTTGGGTTTCCGGTGAAATCCGCGTCACGAAGGGGTTGAAGTCCGACGTTTCGCTTCTACTGTTGTATTAGTCTAGTTGTGTGAAGACTTTAACTAGATTATTAAAGGCTANCTCACAGTGTTGATAATAAATATAATTTGATCTAAATTTAATAGATAAAATATATTTTTTATATGTATTATTATATACAGGGTGTCCCAGCCAATATGGAACATCAAAATATCCGGAACAATGATAATAATACCTTAGTCGTAACTTTTTTGTGAAAAAAGTGTTTAGCAGGGTTCAAAATGTAAAAAAATAAGCCAATAAAGCATGTTTTTTAGAATGGATTTTGATTTTACGTCAAAAAAGAACTTTTGTAACCTGATTTTTTTTTCTAAATCTATTAATTTAGCTGTAAAATGGACTTTAAGTTTCAATTTTAGCAGGTTCAGGCGGCAAACTAATGCTCGGATCGAAAAATTTTATTTCTTTTATTTCTTTTCTATGGTTAAAAATCATAGAATCAAAATCATGTCTACAAAATATGGCTTCCTATTCACTTTCAATTATAATGTAAACTGCACACACTTTTGCTGAGCGCAGAACATGTTCAGCATTTGCTCTGGAGGCGCATTTATATATATTATCGAGCCCTGAAAACCGCATCATTCTATCTATCATGGTTCAGGAAATATTTTGCTGTTCCATGTTAGGATTATTTCAGGTTGGGTAATCACAACCACTTTACACATCTATCTATAATCATGTGTATCAGTAAACACTTGTCTCGCCTCTGGAATTCCAACTTACCAAATATAATTCAGGCGAGTTCCGAGTACACTAATCACTTAGATGCGTCGTTCCCCCTCTTCCTCGATGGGAATTTCTCAGATCTCTTTTCGTTTTTAATATTAAATTGTTGTTCTCAATATCTTAATTAATTCGTCTTTGATTTTAATGTTTTCATTCTGTTCCTATCACATTATTCTCTTAATTATTGCTGCCATTTTTCCAATATTCTTTTGGCTATTTTACAACGTATTTTTTTGTTAGACTATTATCTATATTTACTGAAATATATAATGTCTAAACTATAGCTGTCACTCTATTAGTTATTTAATTTTAACTTAAGAGATTTGAATGTCCTCCTTGTGGAATTTAATGCCATCTGCTTAATCTAGTTTTGTCTCAAGTATAGTTTACCTGATTAATATAGTTTATCACAAGTTCGATTTTTTTTCAAATATAGCAGTTCGTTTAAAAATTTTAATAAGAAGAGGGAATCTGTCCAAGATCCCTACTGATTCGACATAGCATGGCTGTCAACTCGAAAATATTGGAGCTTTATTAAAATAAAAACAAAGAGCGACGGACGGACGGACACATCACCTTCGGCATAAGGGTTTTGAGAAGTATCTACAAAACCCCAAAAAGTGCTTTTTATTCTTTCAACCTCCAGATTTAAGCCTGGTTTACATTGGTCGAGTAAACGGGCGAGTAGCTAGGTCGAGTAGCACTCGGCCGAGCAACTTGCCCGTTTACTCGACCAATGTAAACCAGGCTTTAGAGATAGAAATTGGGGTAAAGAATGCATTGAGTTAAAATGCCTATTTTGTCTGATGTGTTTTTTATTCGACTGTCCTTAAAACGTATAACTCTTATTTCAACCTGCTTTAGCTAGAGACTTAGATATTTAGACTATATATATGAAATAATAGCTCATTAAATTACTACATATTTTGAAAGCATAACTGTGACTATTAGCTGCTTTTATTTAGCCAAATCTTGCTTGTGTGTATACAATAATTGATTAAAAAGTAAAATTAATTTCAAATATACGAGTAGAATAAGGCTCTTCTTTAGATGGTTACTCCCCTTATTAAGTAAACATAGGGGAGTAACCATCTAAAGAAGGTATACGGAGTATTCTTCATTAGATTGTTACTCCCCTTATAAAAACAAGTGTGATATTCCTTTGTCCCAAAGTACATTGGACTAAGCATCCCTTTGTCTTAATAGTTATTTAGTCAGTCATTTATATTGTAAAAACACACAGGGGAGTAACTATCTAAAGAAGTACCGAATATAATAAAAAAATTAACATGTTTTCTTTTATTTACTGAAATTTTAATCCATGTTCTTATGGCCAGGCAATATTTCTGTATACATAGTTTAATACCGGAAAAACATTGCCGAAAATGTTGCCTGGCAGTACAGGCATATTGCTGGGCCGAACGAACACATTGCTGTAATATTTCTGGGTTTTGAGCAATGAAGCCTGGGAATTATTGGCTAAAATGTTGCTATTTTACAAGTCCTTCGTTTTTGAGTGGGTATGAGTAGGTCTACTAAGGAATTTAAAAGATTCACTTAAGCGATACGTCAACTTCCACGTCCAACTTGTGTAACTTTCAAGCTGACTGAGCAGATTATTACTTTTTTATGAATATTTTTTTTTATTTTTTTATTTTTTTTTTAATATTTGAATCTTACTGGTTATCTTAATTTTTACCTGAATTCAATTTAATTTAAATTCATGCTCCAGGATTTTTTAGTTTTCCCTATCCTATCCTTAAATCTGTATTACTCTATTATCCTTATTCTCATGTGTTCATATCGTTTGTATTCTATCACTATAACTCTTACTAAAAAAACCTAAAGCTTAACAACTTTACTAGACATTTAATTTAAAGGTTAAAAATATTTAATGATGTTGAAACTGAAATAATTCCGTTAGTAGGTAATGTAGTAGATGTTATTCCCGTAGTTTTGTTACCTCGACGTAAGAAACGGCTCTGGAACACGCCTGGCCTCGCTGTTCTTCTTTCTAGAAGCTTCTGTTTAAGTTCTTCCGTAGTATAAGCAGCTCCTGTATTCCTCGGTACTTCTAGTGCTTTAACTTCGCTCTCCATTGCTTCTCCTAATTCAGTTTAGCCTTTCTTATAGTATAGAATCATTTTTGGTAATTTTTAATTTTGTATTAATTAGAAGGAAAAATTTCAAGGTATTTTAGATGTAACATTTGTTAAAAGCAAATTTTGAATTTGAAATATTTCTTTTGATTTACTTAAAATTCCATCTCAACGTGTAGTTTTTTTATTTAAGAAAAAAGTCTAGTTTTTAATTTTTCTATCGGAATATTGTAAGACGTATTAGAACATAGATAGGGGAGAGTGTTTTACCTTGAGCCATGTTATATTATTTTAATATGCATAGTAACAAACTCAGTTTTGAATGCCTATTTCCTGATTTCTCTAATATAAATTAGCTGTAACTCTTTTCAAATATATTTTCCTTAATCTTAAGCCTATAATCTAAAAACACCTTTTTTTTGCTTCTAAGCTTACCGAAGGTAACGGAAGTTATGTGGTCGTTTTGGAAAACAAAAATATTTTATGTCTCCGATTTCAAAATTTCCAATACAGAAATCCGTTTCAAACATCAGGGAACATTTTGGATCCGTGCCTTTCTGTCGGTCTGTCGCACAATTTTTGCGAACCGACATATCTTAAAAACTTAACGTCTCATTTTAATTAAATATATGTGTTAGGTCATAATTAGCTCATTGTTGGTCCCATAGAAGTTTTAGTCATCTTTTTCTCTTCAAAATAGGTACAAACATACATTTGTTTATACCTCTATCTTCAAAGTATTCATCTGATTTTTATGAAATTAGGATGGTTTGTTGAAAGTAGATTCCAGATAGCACCAAATTAATTTCAACCGTTACAACCGTCTAATTCTGAATGCTTCTTTGTACTGCAGCAAAAGAAATATTACTCATCTGCGCCATATACCTCCAGCCTATGGTAGGATGCCACTGTGGCCTGAGGTACATGAAAAAATATGGTTGCCTAACCATTACAATAAAAATCAAAAAGGTGAATAATCGTTTTATTCATAAAATCAGAAGAAATTCAATGACGGATTAGTCTTTTTAACGACGAAAAAAGATGTCTAACATAGTTATCGCAAGCGGAATAATGTTATTTTCGATGCAAAAATATATTTTTCAATAAAAGCGTAGAGCTGTATTAATTATTTTCTAGGAAGAGTATTCTGATAAGAGACGTATACATAGATAACAGCTATTAGATAGTTGTACCGGATCAAGGTACACCATGGTCTTGGTACAACATTCTCCTCAACTTTTTTTTATAGGAAATTATTAATAGATATTTAAAACTTAGCTAACAACTGATTCGCATTATACATAATACGTTGCTTCATCATATTGTTTTGACATTTTATTTTAGTTTTATATTTATGATTTCACCTTATTTATCAATTTATTTAAAAATAATTTTCTGTTTGTGTCAGTTGTTTAATTTTGGTTTCTATAAATATAATTATATACGTCTAATTTTAATTTTGTCTCAATTAATCATTGGTGTACTTTAATATCTAAATATTAACGCATATTGGCATCACTTTTACAAAGAGTTTAGACTTAATTGTATGATCATTTTATAAATATACCTTAATGGTTTATTTAATATTTTATTTACATTATGGCCGTGAATGATGTTAGTATTTAGAATACATATTTTTATTGAGTTTTATTTCATGAAAATTTATATTTTTTACGGATGTTATCGATTTTTAATAATCTTTTTAACACATATGCATTTACATAAATATACTGGCCGGTGTCGGCTGGCCTACGGCCAGCCTTTGCTCTGAGGGTGGCCAGGTAGATGTATGCCAGTATAAATATATATTTTTAGTAAAGAAATTTATCTAGAAATTTCGAGGAAATTAAAATAATATTTTTATAATCATTTTTACTCAAAAATTGTACTTCTTTAGTAATTTATCTTTTTATTTCAAGAATACCTTTTATTTTCCCTTCTTTATCTTATTTATATATTTAATAAAAATAAAAATAAATTTTTTTTTCAATAAATCACAATTCTCAAAAATATTATTTGTCACACTGAATAGGCTTATTTACATGAATTATTCGGTCATCCAATACAAATATTTTTATTTAGATAAGTGACAAAAAAAATTAAATAACAATAAAGAAAAAGGCATCTTCAACGATTAATTAGCATAAAACTTTTATTTTATTTTGTTGAAAACAAAATTTTTTTAAAAAAAAATACAAAAATTGTTAATTTGAAAATAAAGTTAATAATAATTATTCACCGCGATCAAACAAAAATAATGTTACGGAACAATAACATTAATAAAGATAACCGTAATCTGTACCGTAAGACTCAAATGATGTTTTTTTTAATCAATTTCTTTATTGGCAAAAGTTAACAAGATTGAGGGTAACTGCAGCCATTTTAGTAAATGATGTTTCAATACATTATTATTTATTTTAATTTAATTAGAGTTGGTAGAGTCAGTCAAGTCAATATTAATTTACCTTTGCTGCTACATCTACCTTTATTATATGTAATTAAAGATAATTTTTAGTTGATCATTCGATACTTACGGTACTTACAGATGTTTTAAATAATTAGTTAAGCCTATTTACATAATTTACACTAATTCTAGTTTTGAAGAGGATTTTGTCCTTTATTTTTATCATTTTTTGTCATTTTGTAAATAAAGTTGATCTTCTAAGCTAAGAGATTTTATAGATATGATATTAAATGTCAAAGCAACTCAGAAACATTTTACTTAAGATGGTGCTTCGTCATCTTTATATAGTTTAAATTAAATAGTCTATAATTATCTTAGATGAATTAAAAAATTACTGAAGTATAAAGCAATTTACGATGCTATTTGGCCAACTTAGAAAGGCATATGGTATTAAATGTTAATTACATTTTAAAGGGCTTAAATGTTTGATACTTAAGTTTCAAAGCATCGAGTCAAAGTTATAAATGAGGAGTCATTAAAAAAAGAGCAGAGTTAGAAGAAGGGGAGATCTAGAAAGTTTAATTTTTTTTTCATCCTTTTTGTATCCAATTATGAATAAAGAAAATTAGAAATCATTTTGTAAATTGACTAAATTAAAAAAAAAAAAAAAAAAAATCGTGTTTTATATTTTGACTTTTAACAATTAAGATTACGAACAATTAAATGAAAAAAAAAAAATAAAATAAAAAAATAATAATAACAATAATAAGAATAACAAATGGAAAAAATTGACGAAATAATTATGCAGATGAGAATGTCTAGTACGATTAATATGCCACAAATTTCTTTTTTTGCCTTTTCTATTTCTTTATCTATTCTTTAAAATATGTAATTCATACTAATAAATCAATAACATAATTAAATCCAAGATTGTACCCTTTTTAATAATTCTAAGTGTAGTGTTGGATCCTTTTAGGATAGTATACATTATATACATACACTTTTATATATGTGGCAACGTTTTGGCCCGGCCCAGCTTTTTTAAAGCCTAGAAAATATACAATTTATTTAGTAGGTTTACTTAACTGATATTAAATAATCCAAATTACAATTATCAATAACTACGGGAGACATACAGAGAAAAATACACCCCCGCACCGGGAATCGAGCCACGGGACCTCTGTTTACCGTACAGGTGCTCTTACCATCTGAGCTATNCCGGTGCGGGGGTGTATTTTTCTCTGTATGTCTCCCGTAGTTATTGATAATTGTAATTTGGATTATTTAAAATTTAATGTTTCCGTAGTAATAAAACTACTAAAAATTTAAAAATTGAATTAACTGATATTGACCACAATACCTATAAATACCTATAAATAATTGGATTTAGTGAGGATCGTTATATGATGTGAGAAATAAATAAAAATCATAATTGGAACAACATCGTTTCTTCGTCACACCATTTTTTCTAAACTCAATTTTAATCGAATAATTAAATTCCCTTTATTACCATTAAATTATTGTTTATATCGTATTATTAAATTATGTTATATTTACAATTTTTTCGTCCCTATAATTATTATTTATTTATCTAAAAAAAAAATGTATTGGGTTCCGGGGTAAGAAGTTATAATTTTAGGCCCACTGAGTAAGCTGACATTACCAGGTTATAGATTTAGATATCGATTTTGCTGTCAGCTACAGCTTATTGCGAATCATGAGGAATGTCTAGAGTTAATATTTTTCGACAACATATTTTAATCTATAATGAATGGTTTTTTTAAATATAAATATATATATAAATTAGATGTCTGGTATAGATTTAAAGAACTTATCCCTATTAAAATGAATCAAAGTGCAAATTTTCTGAATTTATTATTTTTTAATCATCATGTAAAAACTGACAGTATTAATTATTTTGTTGTTTGTAACTTTGATCAAATTATAGATATTAATCGGTTAAATTATTAATCGGTTATTATTTAATCGGTTTAGTCATAAATGTCGCAATTAATTTGATTTATGTGGGAAGTCTTAGCTAATAACTGTATGGTCGGAAATCTAGCATATTTTTTAAATAATAAAATAATTCTTAGAAAAATTAGTTCAAGTATATATAACTATAAATTAGTAATTTTCAGAAGATATATACGCTTTTATAAAAACTTAATTGTTGCTTCTGAATATCATGCTTTTAAAACACATAATGTATAATTATAAATATTTAAAATACAGATAAACAATTATTTACTTACACACAAGCACCTTATTTTATTGAACTAATTATTTTTTAATTTATAAATGATTACATTGTATTATTTAGAAATATTATTGACTTCATGGTCAATAATTTGTATGGTATAAATATCTTCAATTTTTTTTTTTTTTTAAAAAGTAAGCTTTTCATTTAGAATTCCGATTGTGTGAATCACAAAGCATCTTTATTATATTTGGAAAGATATTTGAGGTATAGAAATAAGTTAAATTTTCATAAAATCATGCTCCAAATGTTTGCCTTGTGTTTCTTGAATTATTAAAATCAAATTACATTTATTCTTATCATTTTATTATAATTGTGTTATTTAACACAATAACCATTTTATTGCATTTTTTTATCTGAGTGTTAGTGCAATTGTATGTTTTAGTGCTAATATTAAAAGCAGTTATTGTAAGTCGTTTTTAACGAGTTCTGAAGTGAAATAAAGAAGATAAAATATTACCTGTTGGAGTAGGATGGGCGTCCGTGCTTGAAGCTGTTGAAGACCTCCTTGAGGAAGCGCTCTGTTGACGTACTGCGGCCGGGGCGGTTTTCCTCTGAGGACTGGCCGGTACCGGACTAGCTGGTACCGAACCTCCAGTTCCTTCATCTGATTCTTCCGACCCTGAGCCACCCTAAAGATGTTTTTTATTGTTGGTTAAAAGAAGGAAATTCACCTGAAATTTTATTTGTTTTTAGCTCCAATAACTTTTTAACACTAATCATGCTTGTCTCTTACCTGAGAGGTTTGTACTGAAGATTGCCTCTCTTGAGGAGATGTTCTATTAGGCGATGTTGGTTCCTCCTCACGCCTAAGAGCGGTAACTCGTTCCGAGCCTGGCCTTTCCGGTACAGATTCCGGTCTCTCTCCTGGTGCTGATTTCATCTGACGTTTAATTTTGGTTATCTCGTCCTCTTCACTCATTTGACGTTGAGTAGCTGGAACTATAGAGGAAAATAAATTAATGAGGTTTATATATTTTATAATATTATGATATTTTTTAAATGATGAAGTATTTTTAAAATGACGAACCTGGTGCTTTAACTTTCGGTGGTTGTGTTTTAGTTTTTTCAGGTACTGGTGACGGAGGTTTGTCCTTCTTAATCTGAGCATCTTGCAGTTTTTTCATTACTCTAGGCGAGTCGTAGAGTCTGGTGATGCCAGACAGCGGTCCCTTGGCCACGTCCTCCGTGTCCAAAGTCTTATCCCTCTGGGCCGGAGCTGGGTCGCTAAACCTGACCGACCTCCCTGTCGTGTCGTTATCGGAATCTGTGTCCGCGTTGTGTTGCCTTAGGCGAGAGCGGATCCTACTTCTAGCTGACGGTCTATCCTCGTAATCGTCGTAGTCCTTGTCCTGTTTCTGATGTCTTCTTTCGTACCTGAAAATTATGTAGCAGTTATATTAGTTCTTGCTAATAATTAAATTATTCGAACAAATAATCAATTTGTATTATTCCTCCAAATTATCTTACCTCTCTCCGAATTTCCTTCCCCCAAGAGGGGAAACTCTACCGCCATCCGGATCTCCTCTTTCGTAACGCTCTTCCTGTTGCCTATACTGAGCTGTTAATCTGTGGTCACTCTTAGATCTCATGAGACCTGGTCCTGGTACTTGTAGCTGCTGGTTGTTGGTCATGCCGATGAACTGATTAGGCATATGGATATTAAGGTCTCCATATCCAGCTACGTGCATGACAAGTTGGTTGGGATCGTGTGCCATGACGAATCTCACTCTCCTGCTATAGTCTCCCATTTCGGCTTCGAAATGTCGAAGGAAGTCTATAGTTTTAAGGAATATTTCTTTCGTATCTAGCAGCTCACAGTCTTCCCATTCTACGTCTTCACTCTGCATGTGTTTGTCTGCTAAATCGCAATTGCTCTCTATGTTGGATATTTCCATTTCCATGTTATCTTTGAGTTGAGAAAGGTTTTTCATCTCCATACTTTGATATCTTCCTATTTCTTCCCTCAGATAGTCTGTTCTGTCTTTGATAGCTTTTGATAATCTGCGGTAAATTTCTTCTACTTCTTCAGAGACTGATCCACAGTTTTGTTGCAAGGCTGCCATGTTCTTTTCTACAATTGATAGTACATCCTGCAGCCTACCTACTGATCGTCTAACCTGTAAGGTCATAACAACATTATTATTATTATAAGTACTTATGTCTTGCAGTAAACTTGGCTAAAATATTTGTATGATCTAGATTCTTATTAGTTCCAAATCTGTTTGCAAAAAAAATATTATTACATGATGTTAGAGCACTTGTCAAAGAGACATGTACTCGACTTACTACCTTGGATTTTAAGAAAAAAGCTTGCTGTTTGTTTATAAGAGGCTTGCTCCAACTCCCCTATTTGTACAGTCCTTTGTATCATCCCGCGGATCGTTCGGGAATCGTTTAGGACAATTTTTAATCACGCTGTGCGCTGTAATAAAATCATGTCTGATTGGATCGGGTTTAGGTCTATGCTTTGCACCGTATTAAAAACATTCAAGGAAACCTAACAGTTAGGGAACCTTTCTGTTGACATGTGTAACAATCGACATAACTGCGCATGTCATACAAACCAATACTTGGTATTATCAGAGGATCTTTTCGACCGTACTGTAAACGGTTCGCAAAAGATCCCTGCACGGATTGGAACGGTTTGTAGGACGGTACGAAACACTGTCAGAAGTCGGGTTGGAACGGCTTTTATTCATTGCGCATGCCCGCGACGATCCCGTGGACGGTACCCTGTTTATATATTTATATTTTTTCTCAATAATATGAATTTAATAAGAAATCTCACCTGGTGATTGATTCGACTGATTTCCCTTCGTAATATGTCCATATGCGCAGATTTGCACATAGGACATACATCTTTACTGCAATGTGCGCAGTGCATGCAATAAGCTTTCTCTGTACACACAGCACATCTTCGCATTATCTGACCACTGAAAAAGCAATGATAAATATATATATAAATATATTAGTAAAATAATTAATTAAATTTCTTTTATTTTAGATTATTAGCAGATTTTTTTAGTATCTGTCTCATTCTTAAAGATCATATTTATTAAAGAGGTTTATTCTTTTATTTTATTTCTCAAATATAAATAGAATTTTAATTTCACATTATAGTAATTGTGGGGACTTATTAAAAGTTCAACTTTTTTAAATTTAACCCTGCCTTACTAACGTTGTCTAATAGTCCTTTATTTCTAACACTACGCCTCTCAGACGTACATTAAAATTAGACCAACTTATACACGTTTAAGATTTAAATGCTGATAAAATCATGAACTTGTAACATTTCTTTGTCTAATAAAATGGTTAAAATGTGCTCGTTAGGGAAAAAATTATTATTAAACTGACTCTTTGACCAGAAAAGAGCAGGTCAAAATATACATTTTACATTTTTCCTCACTACCAGCTGCTGCATTTAAATCTGAAATTATATTAAGATAATCTAATGAATATATATAAAAATTTACACATTTTTATAAATATGGCAATTTAATATTGTAATAATCACATTTTAGGGACAATTAAAGCCTACAAGCTCGAATAAGGTTTGGCTCGATAGGGTCCCAGGGGTACAGTAGACTAAAAGAAATGGTAAATTACTAATATATAAAAGCACAGCAAAGACCCGACTTTGACGTGATCTGAAGGTTAAAAAAACAGAGATAGCATACCTAGAAGGACTAATTGCTGGCACACTTGTGCATCGAGAGCTATCAACTAAAATCTGCATGTACGCCTCAGAGACGTATTGTTAGAAGTGCAGGGTTAAGGGTTAATTTTTATCAATTGTTATTTATTAATACATACAATAGTCCAGGAGATAGCGTACAAAAAAGCGTCTTACCAACATCAAGCTAGAATTTTGTGTATAAGTAAATCTTTTCTGCATTTTAAGAAATTTCTTTTAAAAAAAATTCTTAAACATCTTTTAGGATTTTCTATTGGTTAGTTAGTCAAATATTACTCCAAATCAAAGAGGTCAACTATTAAGTGACAAACTACCATCAACTTGATTATTAAAACTAAAAAAGTACTCAGGATCATGAAAATCCCGTTGTCCACCAAAAGGGGCGGGACATGGCCGCTCTCCACCGTTTTTTTAAATGCCTATTGCCAAGCTATGTCCCCCAGACGAACTTAGCTGACCACATATTCTCAAAAGGCACCAAGAGATTTACTTATACACAAAATTCTAGCTTGATGTTAGATATAAACTTTTTTGCACGCTACCTTCTGGACTACAAGATTATGTTTATAATTTTTCTTTTTAAGTCAGACAATTAGATTTATAGTCATTTCTCCTTGAATTAAAATTTTTAAAAAATGTTTTGTTCAAATTTTATCTACATATAAATTATTTTTTACCTCGAATTTTCTAAATAATTCTAAGTAAGGAAAACACTGCATATTTACTCAGCGATTAAACATGAAAGAAAAACAGAGTACCGTAATGAAAACGAATATTAAAACAAGAACTCCTAAAGTTAAACGACTGTTATAATTTTTATTGTTAATTCCAAAAACGTGTTTACTCACAATAAAAAGGTTTAATGTACTGTTTAAATGAAAAATAAAGAGACAAAAGTAGAGGAAGAGAAGTGAAAAAAAAATTAAAATTAAATTTACATTATGAAGGGAATTAAAGAAAGGTCAAGTAAAAGATGAAAATTATAAAATATTAAACAAAAAAAAGAATAAAAAATAGAAATAAATTACTGACGTTTAAATTAGTACCTTTCGTATCTTTTTATTTGCTTTGGCTATAAAAGCGGGAGTGAAATAAAAAAAAGTAACAGAAAGATAATTAGTATAAAATATTTAATTTTATGAAAGGGAGAACTAAGTATGTATGAAAATAAATAATATTTTTACGGTTTGTAAAACATTAAGACTAATGAATAGGTCTATATAATATTTATTTAATGATAATCTAGTTAATAATATATTTTTGTTCATTTATTCAACGATGGATGTATTTAAAAACATTTAATATAATTGAAAGATTGTGTGTCTTTTGGGAAGTCAAAAAAAGAAAGATTCCCGGCATTTAATAAGAGTGCATATTACATTAAATGTACTCTTTTATAGTCTATTTTTTATTTTTGACCATCCCATGAAGTCTCATTGGTCGATATCTTGATTCTTATTTCTACCTGATTGGCACTATTTACTTACTTACAAGCTAGCTTCATGGACTTGTTGAGGAAAACGTTCCTTTTTGTCATGAATATGTTTTAGGTTTGGAGGACAGAAGAAATTTCCGTCACGCAAAAACTTAAAATCGTGCCAAAAAGTTAGAACTTAACAGGAGGTTGATAGGTTAACATAGTTCAATATTTTGACGATAGGTGGTCTGAAGTTTCAATAAACGACATGAAAAATGTGACGCTCTCAAATATCGTGTCAGGAAGTTAGAATATAATAGGACGTAGATTGGCTTTTTCTTGTATTCATTCTAGTTATCTAATTCACCGACAGAAGTGCTGAAGTTTACTTCAGTACTCAGCACTTTGTATACTTTCAAAATTTTATACATGATATCAGAACAGAGCACCTAGCGGACCAAATGGTATTCAAAATGGATTAATGTTTTATAATTTTACATCTTAAGATCCATAAACTCTATCAATTAGAAATTGATTGTATACTAATTTTATCCACTTCATGAAAACATAGGCGGCCGAAGGTATGGACTTGGGGGGGAGGCTNATTGATTTTATAATTTTTAGTAAAGTATCATTATCATCTCAAGTTTCTAGCTATATTACAAAGCTAGGTTAGAAGTTAATTAAATCTGGATATAGTATTTAATGAAATATATTTTTTTTTAATTAATTATGAGGTGTAATGAAGTTATACTTTTCCGTTTATTTGATTATTCTTTAACACTTTATATTATCTAAAGAAGTTATACAAGTCATCTCTTTAAATTTGTGATACTATTTTAGTGTATTTTTAAGAGTTTACTTCTTACTCTGTTAGGATCTTGAAATTGATTGACTTTTACAAGTAAATATTTCCACAGCTGTGATTGGATCTTGGAGCAAGTGATAAACCTGTCGATTGGATTCTCTAAACCGCAAATACATTGGAGAGGATTAGACGAACTTTGCTTGCTTAGTTAAGGCTTTAAGCTTGATCTAATACGCTTTCTATTACATGAAATTTAATAATATTTATCTACTTGTAATTAAATGATAATACATTTTTTTTATTGCTTTTCCACTCTATGTATTAAGGTAAGATTAAGATATTAGTAAATTTCTTGCAAGCAGTTTGCAAGCAGACAACTGCATTGCCTACCTTGTGTTGTGTATTGTTTGTGCGCATGTGGTACCAAAGGTTGAAACGTATATTGGACAAACAATGAGCTTATTATGACCTACCATACAAATTTCATTAAAACTGGCGGTGTAGTTTTTAAGATATGTTGGTTCGCAATAATTGAGCGATAGACAGACACGGAACCAAAAATGTTCCCTGACGTTTAAACGGATTTCTGTCTTGGAATTTTTGAAATGGGAAACAAAATCTTTTTGATCTCTAGAACGATCATATTTTTAAATCTGAATCATGATTGAAATCTCCGTTTAAATTCCTAGAACATTCCACAAGATGTCTCTAATAATCATACTTCCTACCCAAATTTCAAAATATCAGATCGTAAAGTTCACTAAACTATAAAATACATTTTACTATTATATCTATTTTTATAATATAAATTAATATAAAATATTATCCCATCGCTGTTGGTTGCAGCTAATAGTTCTTTCTCTGACTTTACTTGGAGCTTAAACAATTTTTTTTGGGATAAGATCTCTTCGGACCTTCCCTTCTACCTTTCTAAAATACCTCATTTCAAAAGTCGTTGGATGGTACAGGGGTAGTTTTTCTTTAATAAGCAATTGCCTAATGGATAAGCCAGCACATTTAACGCCTATTTGTAAATTCATCACCGTTAATTTCATTATATACCAATGCATTTACCGTTATATTTTAGAATTTCTTTTAACATTTACACGTTATATTTTATACCAATAACCAATGAATATATTTTGATATTTTCTAGGTCCCAGCTAAGATTCTTAGCATTGTGAAACTCAGTATTATCATATTCGTGTTTTTTTTATAAACATGTTTGTTGGATGATAATTATTATTTATTATATTGTTTTTATTCTGTCAAACCTGTTTATTTTAAAGTAACAGATTTTTCTTTATTTCATTGTATTGCATGTGATTGTTGTTGACTCCCTCATAAAACCTTATACGGAATCTTTTCTCGTCAAGTTTCTGTTTTTTTTTGTTTTTTTAATTACTTGTTAATTATAAGTAAAGTAAATACGTTCTTTCTGATATAATTTTATATTTCTGTCCTTATCAGTGACCTACAACCATTTTTAGTACGTATTACATCAAATAGCAGATATTTATAATTTAAAAGAATATGCAACAGGTTTCCATGATCCATGTTATCCGTTTAGTTCATTATCCACTCTAACCGGTTGTTCCAATTCCAATATAGTCGAAATAATTCTTCACATCGCGCTTTCGATCTATAAATGTTAAAGTTTACGAGGGTGAAAGGATATCAGTAGCAACAAATTCTCGAAGGAAGGGACTTAATAACGTCATTGGTTTTTAATAACTCCTGCAGTGCCTGAGTTTTATCACTTTAAATTCGTAATAAACTTAGCTAGATAGTTGGTCATACCCAATAACCTCCTAACTGCCCTTATATTTTATGGCGTTAGGAAGTTCGTAATAGCATTGGGTTCCTTTAGGTTGGGTGGTATTCCCGAAACAATGGGTCCCAAACAAATGTTTTATTGCCGCATTCTCTACTCATATCCACTAAACCAGATTCAGTATTATCCTTTCCCTTTCTAAATGTTTGGCCATCCCACTGTCGTTCTTTCATGCTTTGCTTTCCCTTTTCATAAACATGTTCACCTGGTAGTACCAAAATATTAAGAAATTTTACCATTAAAAAACGATTTTCTGCGCTTAAATACACTGAAATTGTGTCAATAGGAAGTAACATGACAATATTGTCACCACAATTTTATATTAATAATTAAATAAATTGATTAGGCGTGAAGTCTCGCGTAAAAAGGATTTCGTTGGTATTGTGAACATGAAATTAGCATAAGGGAGGGGAGGGCCGCAAAATTTCGAGGGTTTTTTGACAAAATGGCAAAAAAATTAAACACTTTCCTCAAGTGTTATATACATATATTTTTGCAATTTACTCTTCAATACATTTTATTTGATACCATTTTCATAATTTCACTCAAAATTTTCTTTTTTTCCCTCCGTAACAGGAATTATCCGTCAATTTGGATAGTTAATCCGATCAAGTTGCTGCTATTCTTTTTTTTTCTATGCCCCAGCAGAAGATGGTACGAAAAATTAAACACTATCCACAAGTGTTATATATTTTTGTAATCTACTCTTCAAGATCTTTCATTTGATACACCACTCAAAATTGAAAAAAAAAAATAATAATAATAAAAATTAATAAATAAAATAAATAAATCGCGTTTAACGCTAAATAATGTCGAAACTGTGAACATTTCACCAATTGAGTTGAAATTTGCACCAGTTTACTATATTATCCTGTACAATAAATAGGTTCTACATATTTTAGCTGGATATCTCTTGCCATTTTGGAATTTTTTTTTTTTGGCAGCAATATTTAGAAGTATGATATAATATGATTTGCATGTTACGAATATTGATTTTATAATTTTTAGTAAAGTATCATTATTCNAATATAAAATATTATAAATTATTAAAACGGTAACGTATAAAATAGTATATATTTCTCTGAATAGATCACCAAAATTTAAGCCAAAATGAAACATAATATTCGGAGATTTATCGTATATATTTGACGTGTGTCATATCAGTTTTGTATTCTCGTATATTTAGTTCCTCGCGTAATCTACTCACTGTAAAAACTAAACTCATGTCATCTCAAATTTAAAATAGCAACTAACGTGTAGCAGCTTAACGACCGATGCAATAAAAAAAGATGTTACAAATATTTAGCTACACAAGATTTAATTATACCTTGTAACGAACTAGTCGTGTATGATTTATTTATTTTATTATTTATTAGTTGTAGCTCAGCAAAATTGTATACTGTTCAATTATAAATGCTTTAGTACACTATTTTTTTTGAAGATAAATTAAAGATTTTTTTTTTTTTTTTCATTTTATTTAATTACTGCAACTACAATATACATAATTGTTATAAGCAATACAGATGAATGTATAAGTGACTTGAGACAGCATGAGGCAAGGAACTATCCAGTGATAGCACTTACTAAATTGAGACAGATATTATTTCAGATAGACTAAATTGAGACAGATATTATGTGTTGAGTAAAGGACAATGAATAAAATTAAAGATAAAATCAGTCTCTCGAACAAACATTTCTCATATACATAGGGATACTACTTTTTATTAATTTATTATTAAATATTAAAAAAAAGTCTGCCAATTTGTGTGGCACATAGCCTTCCTCTCTTCCTTCGTCAATTTTTAATCTTAATTTAATGATTTTATGCTTTTAAAACCTACTTCTGTCAAATTTATTTTTTTTCTCCTCCTTTTTATTTTTTATTTTTTGTCAAAATTGTTTATATTTTATAATATGAAAATTTAAAGAACGCAGGCAGTTGAAATAAGCAAACCTAAAAAGCTAACATTTATTTTTCTGATCATTTAAGGTGAATTTCGTCAAAATTGGCCTACTTCGGGCTCAACGTCTGCACTGCACAGACCACGGGTTACAGAAATAGAGACCAAGTCATTATTTTAAACAACTTTTTTGGTCTAAGGACTAAAATCAATAATCAGTCAAAATATAAATTTCCTATCATCACAATAATTTCTCTCTCCATATTATACTGCGTTTCTTTTATACTATGTATATAAGAAAGTTAAAAACAAAATATATATATATATATATATAAAATTTGCTCATTTGTCTGTCACTTATAAGAAGAAATGTTGTTTCTGCATTTGATTTATGAATGTTATTAAAATTCATATCTAGTAACACCGTCTTATTTTCTATTGTCAGTTAATTTTATTTTTTAATTATACTTCATACAAAAATGGCATTATAAGGATGAAATGATAAGAAAGAACATAATAATATGCTTGCAAGATAAATCATTCGTTATATTTCTAGTTTGCTAGTTGAGTTTTTGTTGAGCATTGAAAAGTTTTACTATCTAATCATAGTTCTTAAAACGTAAAGGAAACATTATGTTTCTAAACACATCTAAAGCCATGTAATAAACTTATTATGATTTACATTAGTTATTATGATAAATTTCATAGAAAAGAGGCTAGCGGTGTTATCTGCTGAAGACAGATTTATTTTATTTATTCTTTTGTATAAGGTGGAAAGAAACTTATCCCTCTTCAAACTGTATCTTATTTTCATTTCAAATCGCCACCTTTAATTAAGAGGAAATGCAGATAGTGAATTTTATTAGCAATGTAGATTAGTGAACCGCAATTATATTTTTAGCACTTTTTAATAGAGTATCTAAAATGTCCAGTCCTGCACCATGACTTAATTTTCTAATTTTCAAAGAAATCTACGTATTATTGGTTTATCATAATATAGAAAAAATTTGGTTTAGAACTTGGATGGGTGAAAAAAAAAAAAAATGTTTTGGTACACACGGGTACGGGGTACAAAAGTCAAAATAGTACATATGTAAATAACGATGTGTAAACGATGTGCATCTTAAAGGGTAACCTTTAAGATGCACATCGTTGGAAAGCTCTTTAAGTGTACAGTAATTGTTATTATGTACACATATGTACATTTGTACATATGTGTCACTCCAGACGATATCTCCCTTTAGGAAGCAATTAAAAATTTCAAACAAATTTTAAAATGTCAATAATATCAAAAGTAGGGATAAGTTCGTTGGCCAGAATTTTCTGAGTTCTTTTAAGGGTCACATTTTGACAATTTAGGGTCAAAAATAGCATAAAATCGTGTTTTTTCCATTTTTACCCCCTTTTTATATGAAAATATGATAAAAGAGTACATAATAACAATTTCTGTACTCTTAAAGAGCTTTCCAACGATGTGCATCTTGAATCTATATAAAGCTATATAATATGGCTTTTTAAAATAAACATTTTTTCGAATAAAATATGAAGAAAATTGTATGCTATCTTCATTTTGTTTTACTTTAAATAAAGTTTCTTCCTTTCTTATTTTACGATTCAACTCAAAAAGTGTAAGATGAATATATTCTTGCCTTCATAAAGGCCAAAACAAGAAGACTCTTCAGTGTCTTTATATTGAAATGTAGATATTACTCAAAGATCGCTTTCTTTTACTTTGATATATTTTTTCTTTTTTCTTTAATTTTTTAACCTTATTCGCGACTTCAGAAAGAAATTTAGTTAGCTTTTATTCTGTAAATATAAACTTTCTTTGAAAGAATGTTCTCTTTAGTTTTTTTTTTTTTTTTTTTTTTTTTTTGACAAACTAAACATGATAAATGCACAAACAAGTTTTATATACATATATATTAAATATGATCAACATTCAGGAATGAGTGAATCTAGCGATTTAACTGTTTTCCCCTGTTTTTACCTGACTTTTGAAAAAAGTTATTATAATTTGCTTTAACAACCATCACAACAAATAATTTTATTTTTATCACATCTCAAAAGAAATAAAATACCTATTCATATAATGGATTTATCTATTTTTGCATTAGCATTAGAAATAACGCAACCTATTTGATCGTTCTGAAGAACGAAAATATTTTATGTCTCCAATTTCAAAAATTCTTAGACAGAAACCCGTTTCAGACAACAGTGAACCTATTGGTCTCGTGTCTGTCTGTCTATTGCTTAATTTTTGTGAACCAACAACATACCATACAAATTAAATTTGTATGGTATGTCATATTTTGCTCATTGTTTTTCCCACATAAGTTTCAACCCTCTGTGCCTATGTCTTTCTCTTCCACATGCACACAAACATACATTTATTTACTCTTCAAAAGTAATTATTTATTTTCAAAAGTAATTATCTGATTTTTAAGAAATGTGGTTTGTTTTTCGACAGTAACCCGCAGATAGCCCCAAATTAATCTCATCTGCCTCCGCAAAATCCGTCAAAACTTTTTGACATATTTATAGAAAGGGGGAAAATTAAATAAATTAGACAATAATCGATTGTAATAGCATAAAATTATTAATGTATATACGCGATAGGATGCGTGTAAGCTATGTACCACACTGGCAGAATATGTTTAAGAGAATAGAAGAAGAGAGTTTTGCATATTTACCTTGTTGGGTCGGGTTGTTCTCCAGTTATTTCTATGTGTAGCTCTAGAAATCTTTGAAGGGTAACATTGGTTGGATATCCTTGAATACCTTGATAAGGGATCCTGTGTTCCGCTCGACATTCTGGGCATTTTACCTGCAAATTTTATTTTATTTATTTATTCGGCACAATAACAAGTAATCATACATAAATTGTTAGTACATATTAGTTCATAGTTTAATAGTTTAATATCAATTAATTAAAGGTAGATATAGAATTTAAATTTATTAATATTAATGCATATGAGATAGTTTTGTTCGCAAAACTTTTTTTATAAATTTGCAGTTTGACGGACTGATTGTTTTACTCTAAACACTTTCTTGAGTTTCATATTTACTGTTTGTTAGTTCCACTAAGTCTCGACTTAGAGGAACGAGTTAGAAACCACTTATTTAGTATCTTAATAGATGCAAGCGCTCATAATTAAGAGTATCTTAGACAACGTATTACCACTGATATTATACTTTTTATTAAATAATAACGCTTCAAAAGAGCGAGTCTATATAATTGTTTTAAAGAATGTTTTTCGTAGAGGAAACCTTCTTTATTTAAAATTAAATCTAAAACTCTTGATAATGGAATTTTCTGCTCGGACTCGTAGATATTTTCGTGGTTATTTTCATCCGTATAATTATGGTTTTTCTCTTTAAAGGCTTTTTCTCTTAATTTTACTTAATTTTCCTCTCTATTCAGCTCTTCTTGAAAACATTTTCTCTCTAATAGGTATTTATAAACTCTAGAAGTTTATGAGAATCAAAGCTTCAGTTAAATTTAGTTGAACATTTTAAGGGAAAATTCACACTTCTAGCATTTCAACATTTGCTCGCCACTTTTTTACTTAATACAGAGATAGGGAAATTTTATCTAGCGAAGAAAAAGTGGGGAAAACACTAAACTTTTAGTTTGGTAAATTTCATTTAGTATATAGAAAAAAAATAATACACACAAAAACAATTAGCATAAATATTCGTATATCAGAAAAAGAGAAAAACTACAATGAGTATAAATTTGATAAAAAAAAGAAGTTAAAACTATTCATGATAAATTGGTTAGGCGTGAAGTCTCACGTAAAAAGGGTTTCGTTGGTATTGTGAAACAAAATTAGTAAGGGGGAGGGGGAGTGGGATACGAAAAATTTTGATGTTTTTTGACACAATGGCGCCGAAAATGAAACACTAACCCTAAGTGGTATATATCTTTGTAATCTACTCTTCAATACCTTTCATTTGATACCCCACTTCAAAATTAGTAAGGTGGGGAGGGGATTATTAATTCTTTGACAAAATGGCGGGGAAAATTAAATATTACCCACAAGTGTTATATATTTTTGTCATCTACTCTTNCGGCCGACCCGGTGCACCTCGACCGGCCAGCCCAACTCAACTAAAAACTCTCGCACTTAAAACTATTAAATAAATTAAAAAGAAAACGTCTCCGAGAAAAAATAACTAGTTATATATACAGAAAAAAATAAATGGAACACTTTGATATTAAAATAAAACAAAAAATACTACTTTAACTGTTTAAAAACAAGAGAGAAACAGAGAGCCGATGTGAACGTGTCAAAGGTTCGATGCAGACTCCTATGTGAATTGAAGATAGAGAAGTTAATAGTTAAAGTGGATGGTTGTAGAAGAGTTAGTCCCTACCCCATTTACGTCCCGACCTACTCCATTTAAAATATTATAAAATAAATCACCTCACTACACAACAACTAAGTTTCTATCAGGTTGAAATGTTACATGCATGTTTCAATTGTTCTTTAGATTGTAGATGATGTCTGAAGTTTTATAAAAAAAAAAAAGTTACATTAGACCGTTATATATCGGCAAAAATCGAGTATTTATCATTATATATCGTCGTTTTCTCTATTTAAACGTTTATGTCGGCTTTAATAAATTTAGCGATCTTTATCACTTCATAGCGGTGTCGGTTTTACTAAAAAAATAAATAAAATAAAATAATAATAATTGCAAGATAAAAAGAACTTTTTACTACGTTTTTATTAACTTGGTTTCTTGTTTGTTTGTTTGTTTGTATGTCCGGTACAAATCTTGCAATCGAATTTTAACTAACATCCCGAGTAGCTAGACACGTGAAACTTCCAGAACAGCTCAGAACACGATGACAATGCATTATTTTAATACTTTTAGCCATTTTTCAGCAGAATTTAATTAGTTTCCAGCAAGTTTGCTGTATGGAAAGTTAGTTCGGAAAAAATCCGCAAGTTATTTTATTTGTTTCGTCGCATCCAATTATTTTGGCAATCTTCATTTGGACGGGTTTCAAATTTGTGTTTTTTTTATTAGTAAACATTGAATGACAGCAAAAAAGGAAAAGTAAACAAATAAATTAATAAATAAGTGACGTCTGACAACCAGATTTGAATTCGGAACTATTTTTTTCACTAAAATTATATTATTATACAACAGTGAAAAATATATATTAATCATTTCAGTATTATTCAACAGAACATTTAAAAACGTAGTGTATAAAAAGTTCCTTTTATCTTGAAATTATTATATACTACGTTTTTAAATGTCCTTAAACCGTGCCATCGATATATTTGAAATAATAATTTGAAACCTGTCAAAATGAAGATTGTAAATATTCAATGTCAAAACAAATAAAATAACTTGCGGATTTTTTCCGAACTAACTTTTCATTCAGCAAATTTCTTGAAAACGAATTAAATTCTGCTGAAAAATGACTAAAAGTATTAAAATAATACATTTCATCGTGTTCTGAGCTGTTCTGAAAGTTTTAAATGTCTAGCTACTCGAGATATTAGTTAAAATTCGATTGCAAGATTTGTACCGGACCCACAAGAAACCAAGTTTATAAAAACGTAGTAAAAAAGTTGTTTGTCTCATTATACATGAAGTTATAAATTGTTTATCTACGATTGATACGAAATATACAAGTCTACGCATCTAAACAGAGATAAACTGTTTAGATGCGGAGAAAGTGATTCTTTTCGTAGTTGTATTCAGTGCGCATGCGCGTTCATAATTCTTCGCGAATTGTCATTGGTGGATTTCTGAAGGTTGTTTTGTGACAGTCTTTCTATTCGGATCCACTCCCGGGTTTAGACGCTGCAACGTGCCGTAAGGAAATTTGTTTCAAAATTGCCAATTAGTGTGGCACATAGCTTTAATGATTTTATGCTTTTACAACCTTTTTTTGTCAAATTTAGATAATAAATTTACTAAGAAAATAATATTAATTTTAGAGGTTCATAAAGAATGGATTTTCCTTGAGAACCAAAAAATGAAAATACTTTTTCTCTCTTCTATCATGGAGCACACTGTATATTTTACTACGTTTTTATTAGCTTGCTTTCTTGTTTGTTTGCTTGTCCAGTACAAATATTACAATCGATGTTTAACAAATCCCGAGTAGCTAGACATTTGAAACTTTTAGAATAGCTCAGAACACGATGACAATGCATTATTTTAATACGTTTAAGCCATCTTTCAGCAGAATTTATTTTGTTTTCAGCCAATTTTGCTGTATGGAATGTTAGTTCGGAAAATACCCGCCATTTTTTTATTTGTTTTGACATCACCCATATTTACTTTCTTTATTTTGACGGGTTTCGAATATATGCTTTTTTTTTATTTTGTCAACAGAAAATTTAAATACGTAGTATATAAAAAATTCTTTTTATCTTGTAATTATTATGAGTGAGTATGAATAGATATAACATAAACGTGTGTATATAGATGTATGGACGTATAATTAATTAATTAATTTATTAATTAGGGCTGAAGAAAAATAGATAATTGCAATTATTTCTTGAAATGTAAGAAGATAGCTTTGAATGTAGGGAAGGTTATTTTTTTATTTATTTTTTTATTTTTATTTTTATTTTTTTTAAGGCAGGGAGTAGGAAGGCATTTTCACCCTTACCCACATACGAAATTACACAGTATGTGGAGTGTCAGACTCGCTGGTGGTTGCAATACAGCCCTACCGACTAAACCTCTCCCTTCCCCCAATGGCGCGTCAGCCAATATTTAAATCGGCTATTGGCGCCGGGACAGTTTGTCGGTTATTATTTTAATTTGTAATATAATATTACGAGAACTTCAAATTTTCATATTTCGTGTAAAGAAATTTTCACCTGTAATCTATTTCTGTGTTTGTTTAATAATATATGAATAAACTAGTCACTTTTAGGTTTCTGTACAAAGTAAAAAAGAAATCTTATATAACGGCTCTGTCTGTCCGTCCGTTGGCTTGTTTCAATTCATAAACTACTATAGCTAGAAACAGAAAATTTGGCACACAGGTACATCTCGGCATTTTTGACAACGGCAAATTTTGGAGTTTTTACACTTAACATTTCCAAGATGGCGGCCAATATGGCGGGCGACTAAAAAACGATTTTAGTTACCATGGTATATTATACATCAATTTAAAGGTCTTGAAGTGTAGAAAAAGAATATGCAAGTATTACACTTAATATTCAAACTTAATTGTACAGAAACCGGCGAAGAAGAATTTATATTACAAAGACAGAGACAGAACATTAAATTATATTTATTAATTCAACTCTTCGATCGACGCTCGACTCTTCAATGTGTTTATGTGTCTCTTCGATCCGTATAGAAGTGTAGGGTCTCAGAGCAAGGAAGGGGTAGAGGGATCAATGCGATTTGAAAAGTGGTTCATTATGCTACACCCAATATTAAACCTCTCAAACGAGCTCAACCCGAACTAAAGTGACAACAGCACGATCACGTGGTCACTGGTCCTTGTCTTATTGGTCTATTCCATGTCCTTACGTGCCCACGGACGCTTGTCAACAAAACCTTAAAGCCTCGTCCAGATAGCCGAACCGAACAGAGTAAACGAGCCGAGCAATAGTCTCTGCGCATGCTCAGTCTAAAGTGCGCTTGCGTATCTCTAACTGGGCATGCGCAGAGACCAATGTTCGGCTCGTTTCCTCTGTTGGGTTTGGCAGTCTGGACGAGGCTTTAACGTCTTGTGCTTTGGTTGATTGTCTTATTATCTAAATGTCAAATATGTCACAATATCAAAGAGGAAATATGATAAAATTGCTTTTGGTTATCTAGGAACTACATGTTATTAACAACATATCTGCCTTAAAGGGGCCCACACACTTACAGTTTAACTGAAGATAATGATCTGACAGTCCACGGAGCTTGGCCACACACTCGTCTGTTTTTCTTAAGCGGCCCACACACTTACAGTTTAACTGAAGATAATGATCTGACAGTCCACGGAGCTTGGCCACACACTTGTCACTTTTCCTTAAGATGACGGACTGCAGTTGGAGGTGAACTGTAGGTGTGTGGAGGGTTGAGGCGAGGATCGGATGGAACGAGAGACGACAGACAGTCCGTGGACTGTCAGGTCTGTGCCTCAAGGACAAAGTCGCCCTACACTATCAGTCGGCCTGCAGTCGTGTAGAGTGAATCGTCTTTATTTTGTTTATTAGCCTCTGTCGGACTGCATTTAAAAATTGTCAGATCTCGGCCTGCAGGCGCTCATCGCACAGTGTGTGGCGCATACAGGCACAGATCTGTAGTTCTTTACGATTGCCGACAGGCGGTGGACTGTTAATGTGTGGTGGTCTGAGATTTTGGCCTTACGATAATCGTATAAGATAACGGCCTGCAGTTAAACTGTAAGTGTGTGGGCCCCTTTAGATAATTTATACGATTAATAACAAACACTAAAGTACATATGTAACTACATATACACTAAAGTACATATACTTAGGGGTTACTCTAACATCAAAGTTATCTCTTCATCAGCACCTGAAAAAACAAGTGTCTACTGCCAAGCTTGCTGTCAACACTGTTTGGACACACTTTATTTCAAATAATGATGTCCCTCAAAATGCCAAGTTCCAGGTATTTAATGCAGTATCACGCTCTGTTGTATGCTATGCGGCCCAGGTTTGGGGTTATCAACATTTTGAAATCCTGGAAAAGTTTCAAAGGTTTTTTATTAAGAAAGTTTACGCACTTCCACCCTCAACTCCAAATTACATGCTTCATATAGAAACTTCGTCTGACCCTATGTTCATTTACACTTTTAAACTTCACACCAACTATATTTTATCAGTTTTAAATCTTCCTGATCATCGCTTTCCTAAGGTCGTTGCTGAGGAAATTATTAAAGCTAATATTTCCTGGTTTCGCTCTTTAAAAAATTATTTTGATCAATTTAACATTGATTTTGCTCCATCTTTACACAACATAGCTATGTGGAGAGCTCAGCTAAATCTATTATTACCAAGAATCAAATCATCATTACGAGAGGAGTCATTAAGAAGAGCTAAAGAAACAAATCGGTTTCTACTGTACAGGACACTTATAGAGAAGAATTGTGATTTTGGGTCTTTTTTCGGTCCCAATGCAGGAAATAGTTTTTCATTATCTGAGCTTCGTCTGTTGATCAAGTTGAGATGTGAGCAGATTGTTTTAAATAAAGTGCCCTGGATAGAGAAGGAGCCTGATAGAGAAGTCTGTCTTATGTGTAGCCTTGATAAGGAAGAAAGTCTTTTCCACTTCTTTACCGATTGTCCAGCATACTCAAATTTAAGAGAACAATTTTTTGGATATTCAACTATCCCTGGATACCTTGTAGTTGAGAAATTATCTGATCCCAACAGTATCAGACTAGTTTTGAAGTTTGTAAGACAAGCTTTCTCTATTCGTAGTGTCATTCATTCAACAGGCATTCATTGTTCATAATGTGGAAACAGGCATCCAATGTAATTATTTCTTGTATTAGTTATATTGTCTTACTGAATTATTAGTTATTTCATTTCACTTATAATTTTATTTATTTTTTTATTTATTTATTTATTTTATTTTTTATTATTATTTTTTTTTTTTCCAATATTATTATTTACTTACTCCTGTAGTTAGGTGATGGAGCTTTATAAATTCAATTACCTATTATTTGTTAAAAACCAGATGCATATTATTTATTAATTAATTTTTTATATTATTTTATTTTATTATTATTAGTTATTATTTATTTATTTTTTAAATGTAATAGAACCCTCTTTAGTTGAAAGAAGGTAGTAAGCAGATTCCGGCAGACGGTTTTTAGCCATGCTGATTTACTTTTCTATTATGTTAACGAAAAAAACAAAAAAAAAAAACATTTTATTTAAATAAAAGTAAAAAAACAAAAAAAAAACATATGTACTTATAAGGAAAACTGTATTAAAATATTAAATGTCGTAAGAAAATATCACATTATTCTTATCCTTATCAGCTGGCATCAGATAAATTATTTCAAGTTTTTATCGAGATATCGATACTGTTTCACCAAACTGCAGCTAGGGAGGTTTAGTATAGGGGTGTAGCATAATGAACCACTTTTTGGGACCCCGATTCTATAGTATTGTTCCCTCTACCCCTTCCTTAATCTGAGTGGGGGGTTGATAACTTGACAAGGAGAGAAAATCCTGAGTTTTTAGCTCCTTAAATAATGTTACTTTATACTTAATTCAGAAGGGCGGACTTGTCTACCGCTGCGAGAACACGGTATAGGGCAGTGGTTCCCAACCTTTTTTGAACGCGGACCGGTAAATAACTTAGATTAATTCTGCGGACCGGTTGACAAAAATCAGTGGGAATTCCGGATATGACCTCTCAATCCTTCGTTTTATGACTGAAAATGGTAATAATTGAATTTCGATCATATAAATTTTATCTTATCTGCAACTTTTTCAGGCTTACTGAAACAATATTTAAAAAAATATATCTTTCGTCAGAGGATATTTCTATTAAAGCTTAATCTTCATTAATACGTAATTCTCTGGATAGTATTGGTGAAAGCTGAAAGTGAATTTAAATGTGTTCGTACAAAGTCTAAATTAATATTATGTATTAACAAAATATTACCGGACCTAGCACTTTGGGCTGATTTTGACGAAATTTGGCATATATGTTTAGAAAAATCATACCCCGAGGCGAAATCGAGAAATAAATTTTAGCTCAAAATTTTGGGGCGCTACCCCAAATATAAGAATTACTAATTACTAAGTAAAATTATAGTTATATCCTTCTTCTTTATTTCCATTAATTCAATGTATGATAATTCCATTATTTATAAGAATAAATATTTCTTGATAATTTGAAAAAAGAAAGAATATTTAACTCTTGTAGAATAAAGGTAGTTTTTCATTTTAACAATTTTATAATAATTCTACTCTATTTATTTATTTATTTTTTTTATGTTCAATGATTAATTGTTCTTTTCTCTACCAGCCCAAACTTTTCCGCGGACCGGTCAAAAGTTTCCAAGGACCGGTACCGGTCCGCGGACCGGTCACAAGTTTCCACGGACCGGTACCGGTCCGCGTACCGGCGGTTGAGAAACACTGGTATGGGGTATAATTAGAGCGATACAACTCCCGCTGAACTTTCTCGAATACGTGATTTCTTGGTCCAATGTTTTACATTTGTTACTTGTTACATTTAGTTATTGAACGAGCTTAGTGTGTTTTTCATTTCAGAACATTGGAAAGTTTGTGCTTGTTTGTTTGTCTGACGATAACTGGCGTAAAAATTGATAGATTTCAAAATTGAAATTAAAAAATTCAGCACATAAGTGCATCTCATACTTTTGGATAAGTGTATAGTTTTTGAAAATTTCACACCGAACATTTTCAAGATGGTCATAAGCGGTATAATAAAGATGACCATTTAATGAGATTGAAATTATTTATATATATTTTTTATAATAATTAAATGTACTACTTCGAAAACAAATAAATGTAAAACATTAGGCTAAGTAATTGAACGAGCGTAGTGAGTTCTTTATTTCAGAGACTTGGGATTTGAAAAGTTTGTTTGTGTGTTTGAGTGTTTGTGTGTTTGTTTGTCCAACGATAACTGGAGTAAAAATTGACCAATTTCAACGAATTTTGGCACAAAGATA
>KZ652229.1:178896-189810 GCA_001010745.2 Gerris buenoi
TTGAATGCTTTCTTCAGGTTGAATAAGAATGCCAGGTTTTCGCTGAAATATTATCCTGATATCATTATTGAGAACATATTAAGGCATTACGGTTGATATAAAAACATTTATATCCACATTTCTACGCGAGTTCTTTATGCACCGCATCACTAGTTATAAACTCATGTATGAGAAGGTTTGTCTGAGTTTTTTCCGACCGATTTATAACTTAAATCCATATTTCACTTTTAAATACAGTCCATTTTTCTTTAAATTGATGTTTTTTCGCATGCTTGTAAGGAGCAAATCTTGTAACTAAGAATTGACCCACTTCCCGACGCGAAGTCGAAGTAAAATTGCTCAGATGATGTATTTCCCATGACAATATTATTATGTCATTACAGTCTGTAAGATTAGAGTTGGCACAATCAAAAGGCGGGAAAATTTCGAGGGAAACGATTTTATTGGTCCCCCATGTTGAATGCAACTTCAGAAAAAAAATGCTCTACTCTACCCCTGTTCCACAAAAAAAATATAACATGGCAACACCGATTTTCCCTTTTTATAACCCAAAACTACCTTCACGTTTGTTGTTTCCCGCCTTCGATTGTGCCAACTTTAATCTTATAGACTGTAGTTCAATTTAATTTTCAGTCAAATGTTGGCGGTAAAATTTAAAAAAAAAATTTAAACAAACACGACCAGTTGCTTCCATTTAGATTTTTTAATTTGAATTTCATAAATTCAACATGGACGACCACTGACAGCTGAGTGAGGTTAGAATATATTACAATATTTAGTGTTAGAAAGACTAAAAAGTAGAAATACTATTATACTTCAAAAAAGCGTGGGTACTGATACTGATATGAGTGTTTGTCATTTGTTGATAGCACCCCACGCTTTATTCTTTAGTCACAAACACACTGTGGTTGTTCGTAGTACGGCTGTTAAACAATTATCTTCTCATTTCTAGTGCATGACCTGTAAAAGCGTGTTCTTTATTACGTGCTTCTGAGCTAACCGATAACGAAAAATAGGTAACGAAAGCTCTGTGATCATTCTGAAGAACACAAAAAATGTTCAGTCTCTGATTTCAGACATCAGGAAACATTTCATGGTTCCGTGTCGGTCTCTCTGTCGCTCAATTTTTTTGGGAACCATACTATTTACAAAGGGAGACAGACAGAGAAAAATAGACTTTAGCGCCGGGATTCGAACCACGGACCTCCCCCTCATAGGTATCGATATTCGTCAGAGGAAATTATTCTTTAGTGTAGCTTAATTGGTTAGAGCACCCGCACACTGGAAATGAGGGGGAGGTCCGTAGTTCGAATCCCGGCGCTGAAGTCTATTTTTCTCTGTCTGTCTTCCTTTGTAAATAGTAATTATAATTTGATTTAGATTAAAAATTTAAACGTTCCGTAGTATGAAAACGTCCGTAGTATGAAACGTCCGTAGTATGAATACTACCAAAACCTTATAAAAATTAAAATATTCTGCCAATTTGTGTGGCAAATAGTTTCATCGCGTCCTAATTAGTATATTTAAATGATTTTATATGCTTTTACAACTTATATGAGATCAGCAATTGGCTAACTTTGACGTATTTTCGAAATTTAATTAAAATCGGACAAGCAGTTTTCATGTTGCAGTTTATTGTTGGTCCGCAAAAATTAAGTGACAGAACGGAACCAAAAATATTCCCTGATGTTTGAAACGTATTTCTGTCTGGGAATTTATTATGTTTGGTTCTTCAGAACGCTCTTAGCTTCCATAAGTTCGGGAACAACTGGAGGAAATTAAATAAATTTGAAGGGGGGGGGGGGCTTAGCCCATAAGATAGAGTGTTTGGCTTTACAATCAATTTATTAAAGCAGTATCATGATCAGTAGTTTTATTTAGGAAGTTGGACGATCAGGCTTTACTCACCCCCACTTAAAAAAAAAAAAAAAAAATCTTCTAAACTTTTGTATATTCACTTCTTTTGAATTCCATGTATGTATGTATGCATGAGATGTATGTATCTTCGAATGTAAGTATATATCTATGCAATTTATATATGTATGTATGTATTTAGCTATTCTTGCAAGCAGATTTAACTTTCTTTTTTTAATTTAATCTGACGTTTCTTTTGTGGTTAGTATTTAATTTTCTCTCTTACTTTTTCCTTTTCTTTATAAATAATGATAAGTACTGTATAAACAGGCGACCGTAGCGAGCCTGCGATAATATTATTAAATAAAGATAATAGACAAAATAATTTAAATGCTTTCTTCAGGTTGAATAAGAATTCCAGGTTTTTGCTGAAATATTATCCTGANTCACTATTAATACCTTGGTGTTTCACGCTTGAAGTCCTTGCTAAAAATTTGAAAGTTTTCTAAGCCTCAATGTGGTGATTCTTTGTCTAAACATCTTGTTTTTTTCATTCAGGGCTCTGCTTCTTACGGTTCAACCCTGTATTTCTGATTTGAGTCTTGCATATTTTTAGTCTTATACTTATTTCTAAGGTTAATATTTTTCCAGCCTTATGTTTCATTATTATTTGTGTTTTGTTTGTCATTATATATATGTATTGTAAAATACATATATATTTACTTTTTCTATAGCGTTTAATTAAAAAAATCAGTCAAAGACATTTCAGCCAAACTGTCTTATATACGGGAGATTATAATTACTTTTGTTGTGCCCAGTGTTATCCTTTTATTAGTTTTCATAGGTACATTTATTTATTGTTGGAACATTTTATAATGTATCATAAAAATAACTTTTCCTCGGTGGGGAATCGAACCCAGCCCCTCTCCGACCACGTCTCTTCTCAGTAACTAGGTTTTCGCAGGAAAATTGCTTATTATTATTAGATTTGTTTTTAAATGGTCTATATTTTAGAATTTTTTAATTAAAATTATCGGGAAAAAAGTCATATAGGACCAAAGTTGTAGATCTTTTAAAATCAGTTACTGCTGGTGACTTACTGTGTCAGCCGCAATAAGCTCCCAAAACAGCTTAAAAATCAATTCGGTCATTTTTATTTTTTTAAGGGAGGAAGGAGGGGGAAAAGTAAACGTATAATTGTTTTGGTTTACAATATGAACGTTGCGCGTAGATTGGCGTTAACCACAAGTCGGTAACCGTATAAATGCGGTAAACATTAATGCCAGTCAGTGAGTCAGTTAGCCATGCGCCTTTATAGTATATATAGACATATTAATTTAGTACGATTTAAAGTGCGCAGAAGGTTGAAATTAGGCGGGTGCTATCTGCAGGCTACTTTCGACAAACCTAAAAAATTTCATAAAAATCAGATGATTACTTTTACAGATATATGCTGTAAATAAATTTATGTTTTTAAGCATATAGAAGTTAAACGCGCAGGAGGTTGAAACTTATATGGGACCAAGAATGGGCTAATGATGACCTACGAACAACGAAATAAATTTTATTAAAATCGGACAAGTAGTTTTTAAGATATGGTGGTTCGCAAAAATTGAGTGACGGACATTTCGACACGACATACCGACAGGCAGACACGGACACGGGACCAAAAATGTTCCCTCATGTCTGAAACTGATTTCTGTGAGGGGGCAGTGTGGGGTGACTGATGACCCGGTTAATCATTTTGATTTAAAATTGCAAACTTGGAAGAATTATCTTCAACTGACATTTTGATTTATTTATTATACAGTTTCCCGCTCAACTCACATTACAGTCTAAGATCATATAATGTTCTGTTTGTGTAGCACCTGTTCAGTTCATCTGTTTATTTGAAACAATAGAGAACCGCTCGATCTGAACACATTGCACCTGACCCTCTCATTATAATTAATTAGTGACCTTTGAAAGGTCTAGATTCACTTTTATTTTTAGTTTCTGCTTACCAACGAATGTTTTGTGAATTTATCTTATTATTTTTTAATTGAAATATATCTGCTTCGAACACGGAGTTAATTTTTTTAGTCTCGTGTCTGTCTAATGTTGAACATCGTACAAAGCATCTCACCGTAAAAATAGTTTATCTGAATTTATTGACATTTTTATGGTTTGTCATAATTAAACCATTGTTTTCAATCTTCTGCACTCATTGCTTTCTCTTCCGCATGCGCAAAAGTTTGTTTTATATATTATTGTTTTATATTTTTAAAAGTACTCATACTGTTTTGTAGTCATTTGGATAGTTGATCAAAATCAGATCACTTATGATCCATGATCCTACATTAATTTTAATCATCTGCGCACGTGTAATTCTTACATGCAAAAATCCATACACCACTGACAAGACTCAAGGGCCTCTGGTACGACTCGAGTGGTAAGCGGTGGACGGCAGAGCGGTAAAGTGGTAAGTGGCGCTGGCAACGCTAGAGCGGAAATAATAGGCTGGGCGGTATTTTCCATCAGTTCGCTGCCATTTTTACTTGAAGTGAAATTCTAATTTGAACATATAATTAATTTCTAGGCTCTGCGATGAGCGGTAAGCGGCAAACAATTTCATACGATCACTCGTGCTTGTCATTGCCAGCAGTCTACCACTTCCATTGTACTCAATCTAAACATAATCGTGAGCGGCACCCCTCAATCGCCCGCCGCTCGCTGCTGGTATATCGTACCAGAGGCTTGCGCTTGCGGTATTTCTAGAACCACTGGACCTATGACTATGCAGATAGATAGGTTCCTCTAAGCCTTTATATGTATACTCGCTTAAGAAGACGTACATCTTGATTTAATATAATGGTCATTTATATGCATAATTCTACATGACGATATCACCGTAACCAATGACACTAAAATTTTGAAATTTAGAAGTTAGCTTTCTTCTATGGAATAATCTTCAGTGATAAGGTTTTTTAAGCGGCTGTATTGATTTTTATGGGTGAGAAACTGAATTTTCTTTGACGTAATAATTATCATCATACTCAAATGAAACTCTGGATTTTGTCCACGGTTTGATAGGAAGAATTTTCTGTAATTTGTTCCTTAAGATAGGGGTCCAAGTTAAAGAAGAAGGGCACTAAGCCCAAACTGTTATTCTGAAGTTAGTAAATTAATACTTGGGAAATGGCTTATCTACAGTATAACAACCTATTAATGAAATCTGTTTCCAATTTAACCCAGGGATGAAATAAGACTCCGAGGCACGAGAAAATGAAGATAAGGTACAGCAGAACCAAGTCTCGGCTTTTTTTGGAAAGTTGACGTTTACCAATGCTTCTTCAGTAGCCGCTATCAGTTTCAAATTGGGGAGGTTTGCAAATTATATTTGATACAGGGGAAGAGGGAGGGGGAATCTAAATTATTGTTCTTGAAAAAGTTTGTTTGCTTCGTGTAAATGAGGTGAATTGGTGAACTCTAGTTCGATACTCGTCGACATCGGTGGATGCATTTTTATCCGTAGTTCTTCTATACTATTCTCTGACATTAGGGAACAAACATGTTCTCTAATGTCTGAAACGGATTTCTGTCTTGGAATTTTTAAAATCGGAGACATAAAACTTTTTCGTTGTCAAAAGTGAGCACTATACTTCCATTACCTTCGCGGTAAGCTCGGAAGCAATAATGTATAATTATTTTTTTCAAAAAATCAGTTAGTTCAAAACGGTCACCCATCCAAGTACTGTCCACGTCCGATGCTGCTTCCTGGAAGAAAGTTAGCTGGAGGAAGCAGCCTCACTTCCTCACTATCTCCGACGTGAGGAAAAGTCCCGAGGTTCCCCGTACCCGTTTTAGGTTTCTGTACAAAGTACAAAAAGAAAAGAGAAACCTTATATAACGGCTCTGTCTGTCTGTCCGTCTGTCTGTCTGTCTGTCTGTCCGTCTGTTGGCTTGTTTCAACTCATAAACTACTATAGCTAGAAACATGAAATTTGGCACACAGGTACATCTCGGCATTTTAGACAACTGGAGAAATTTTTGTGTTTTACACCTAATATTTCCAAAATGGCGGACTGGTCAATACGGCGGTGGACTAAAAACAAGTTTTTAGCTACCATGGCATGTTATACATCAATTCAAAGGTTTTGAAGTGTAGAAAAAGAATATGCAACTATTAAAATAACACACGTAATATTTTCAAGATGGCGGCCAAAATAGCGGGCGACTAAAAAAAATTTTTTAGTTACCGTTACCATGGCATGTTATACATCAATTAAAAGGTCTTGTAGTGTAGAAAAAGAATATGTAACTATTGCACTTAATATTTAAACTTAATCGTACAGAAACCAGCGATTATCGCCTCACGTACTTATGTGAAGTGCGCCTTACTTGTTTACATATGATATGATTATCACACCTAATTTCACCTTATTATTATTATTTCTATGTAATTTAAACTCAAGTACTCAAATGAAGCCTTTTAAATAATTATCGTGTGTTGATTATAACAATCTTATTAAAGTTGAATTATAAAATATTTATAATTTTAGAGTTTATCTCATTTTATTATAAATTATTCAGAATTAAAACAAGTTTTTTTTTTCTTTTTTCTTCGGAAATTCACTAAAAACTTTAATTTTAACATTATAAAATACCGCGACCTGATTACCGAGAACTATATTTTTATTTTTATTTTATCCTCAAATGCAACCAACCTTCTTCAAATTACTGTAATCAGATGCATTACTATATTCCTGTTAAAAGACAAGAATATTTATAAGGAGAATTTTCTTGAAGTTTTTATAAGAATAAGAGATTAGTACGGATGCTCGGTACTAAATATGAGATTAGTACGGATGCTCGGTACTAAATCACTTGCTGCTCCCGTTTCCAGTTTTTACTTGATTTATTCGTCTATCTGTTCTGTGTTTTAGTTAATAACTGTCATTTATTAATTCGATTTTGTGTTTCTACCTTTATCATTTATATAGGTATAGCGTTCGTTGCCAAAGGTGAAATAATTCCAAGAAGGCGATTTAGGGCCGCTGAAAATAGTTATTTACGCACCAAGGGAGTAAAGTAAGTGATTGCACCTTGAACGATAAAATTGGTTCCTGACGCGAAGCCGAGGGAACCATAACGTTCAGTTAATTATACGTAGGTACGTACAAGATTTTACCTCCAAAAGGGAGAAAAAATGGAAAGATTTTAATTGTAAATGATTTTATTCGACAAAAAATACATATTTTTATATTTATTTAAAGCAAAAAATAGTTAGATGTAATCCTCTAAATAAGTTTAATCACGTTAAAATTAAATTATAGATTGTAATTATTTAATAATTTTAATGCTAAAATTAAATGAGAGAATCAGTTGTGAGCTGAGTCGTGTATTGAATGGCATAATAGACAACTGATGTTTTTACACGTAGATTAGTTAATCTACATTTAGAAATTATAATTTCACTTTTAACTTGTTTGTTTGTTTTATTGATGAACCACTAAAGGCAACCGTTGTGGAGGTTACATGCGACATGTGTGAGATGACATTTCAGATTTATGCATTATTAGACAAAAGTAATTAAATGAAATATGTATTAGCACCAACCTTATTTACTTGTGCTTTATCTACGGCAACACTGGAGGGAATCATGAAAATTCTTGATTCCCTGCTCTTTCATTACTCCCTGTTTAACCCAACCGGGTGTAATGAAATGAGTAACTTCACTTCCTGTAAAAAAGGGGGAAAGTTTACTTTTTCTCCCTGCTGGAGGTAAACTAATTAATACCTACTAAAATAAATTAAATTATTATTTTTCCTCTCAAAAATACCTAAATAACTACACATTTTAAAATTCGGTCCGACACAACTCAGACAAACTTTCTCATATACGAGTTCATAATTACTTAGCCCAGTGTTTTCCATTTAATAGTTTTTTCTTAGGTGCATTTAATTATTATTGAATATTTTATCAAAATATATCATAAAAATAACTTCTACTCGATGCGGAATTGAACCTGGCTTCTCTCTGTCCCCGTTTATAGCTTTTTTTTTTTTAAAAAAAATAATTTTTTCCCGGAAATACGACTTATTTAGTTAGATTCGTATTTAAGTTGACTATATTAATATATTTTGGAATTTTATAATCAAAATCGTCGGAACCGTAAATTAGCGCCTCCCAAATTTGGAGCTAAAATTCATTCCTCGATTTCACCTCGGGGTGTATGACTTTTCTGATCATGTATGCCAAATTTTGCTGTTGGTGTCAATACATTTATTTGTATATTTAGCATTAAATAAAATACCTAGGATTTCGAAGAATATCATAATGAAAAATGGATTCGAGAATGAAATAAGTTGACTAAGAACTGCGCGGTCTAGAGGGTTGAATTCTAGATTTATTTTACTATGATATTCGATAGGAGCTGCTTTTGATCTGAGTTGTGCAGTTTATGTAAGTGGTTTTTATAATGAAGAAGTGGGAGGGGGTGGTTCTGAGAGTTGATAACGCTGGGTGGAGCTGCGGGTTGGTTCGGAGTCTTATCAGCTCTCCTAACCAGGTATTCCTAGCCCTTATCAAACACTGATAGCATTGATTTCAGCTTGCCAGCCCAACCTGTATCCGCTTCTGTTTATCTCGACCTCTTTCATTAGCTGCTTTTCCTTGACTCTTTAGTTTTCCTCTAATATCAGGGTCACTTTTCTTCTTTGTTCACTAAAGGGTTTAAATCCGAAGTGAAAAACCCCCGTAGACCCTTCATAAGGTTTAAATCTGTAAGGGTGGATACGGCCCGCACCAGGTGACACCATCACTCATTAAATATAAAAGGATAAATTAAGGCAATCCCGCTTTGAACCAAATGAGTGCTTTAATTTGTACGATATGGATAATTGTGGCAATCAACGTAATGTGATAGGCGTAGCCAAAATGCGTGGGTACTCGCTAGTTTTTATTTTTATGAAATACCTGGTGATGGTTGGCATGTCATTGAGGTAAGACATGTGTCTCACTGATGATGATGTCACATGACAGATCATCCAGTTTTAAACAAGATGATCGGTCACGTGATATGATCATCAGTGTGAAACATGTCTTACTTCCACTTCACCCTATATTAAAGAGAGTGATCGATCTCTTACTATAGGGTGATGTGGAAGTAAGACATGTTTCACACTGATGATCATGTCACATGACAGAACTTCCAGTATTAAACAAGATGATCGGTCGCTTGATATGATCATCAGTGTGAAACATGTCTTACTCCCACTTCACCCTGTATTAAACAGAGTGATCGGTCTCTTACTAGAGGGTGATGTGGAAGTAAGACATGTTTCACACTGATGATTGATGATCATATCACGCGACCAATCACCCTGTAGAAAAAAAGTGATTGGTTGCGTGATATGATCATCAGTGTAAAACAACTCTTACCTCCACTTCATCATCTTTGTTCGGTTCGACTTTTTTAATGGCCGAGTTCGCTCGTCACAATTCAAACCTGGTGTTTGGGTTGAAGCCTTCCTGCTCGTACGAATTCGTGAATACGCGTCGATTGAACGCCCAGCTATAAAAGCGTGTGAAGAGAAAATTGGATCCAAATTGTTGAAATGAAAGACGACGGCCTGTCGTTGTCTGGCAAGTGAGTTGGGGTGGACCCGAAGTGACGTGGCCTCCAGTCAGTCATACTCCGGGAATAAACGGTGACGATGTCGTCTGACCCTGCACCATGATTATTTATACTTTATGGTGCGTCGCATCGCGTTACACACCCCCTCGTGCAACTCGATCTGTTTCGCGTACTGAACCTGGCAGCCGTCCAACGAGATGTCCTTCATGGACCATCTACAGCTAATTGCTTGACGACCTCTGATGTTTCCACTTTCTTTTTCCGTCCTTGTGGTTCCTTAGTATGTCATTTAAAATGAAAACAAGGCAAGCCGACGCAGTGACTATTACACTAAATCGGCCCCAAAAGGCTTTTTATTATTATATTTATTTATTACATTTTACGATCTCATTAAAAATCAAAATCTTCAAAAATTAAAAAGTGTCATCAGTGGTTTCCTAGGTGCCAAAATTTAATAGCGGGAGCCGCACTTCATCACAGAGGTGCCACAATAGTTACAACATTTTCATAATTTTATTTCCATTTTCAACCCATTGCACCAGGTTATTATTATTATTTTTTTTTTTTTAATGAATGCTATGAATTTCTTCCTCTTTTTACTTTCCTGCAGGAACGTAATGAGTAATCGACGCTCATTTTAAGTCGATTAAAAGAATTTGGGAATGGGTGCCTTTAGAACTATAGGAATTAGTATGGGCTCCAAGAATCTACAATGTTTAGGAACCACTACAAAATAACTCATTAATTAAAGAAATTATACTTTACTTAGTCGAGTCCTCTTCTACCTTCCGGTGTAGAGGATATAAAGAAATTATATGATCGCTAATTTGCAAAGTGTGGCTCTTAGAATATGACATTGGGCGTCTTTGGAACAACAGGAAATCGTCAAAGGCGTCAAGAATTGAAGAAGTTTAATTATAACCCATAGCGAATAATGACAAAACTGTCTGATTTCGTGTTTAGATACGTTTTGAGTCTAAACTAATAAACGATTCGTGTTATTTTTGCACAAGAAAAAAAAAAGACTGTTAACTTTCACCCAACTTTATCTCCTAGGAACTAAGGATTTAATTGTTCCTACTGTAATAATTATCTCTAAAAACGCTTTAATTTGGGAAAAATATATTCCTCGAATATTTTTAATAGAATATTTTCTATTAAATATAAATTATAAAATCACAATAATAACTACCTATACATGGTGGGGTTAGAAAAGAGACAAAATTATAAGTAACTTACTATTTTTACTAGCGGAGTTAAGGCAAAATTAAATGAAAAGCTTATTATTATCTTTGAAGTGAGCGTCTTTCAATAAATAATGTATTGTATATTGAGAAAAAAGTTAATGATAAATTTATAGTTAAAGCAGATGGTTGTAGAACAAAAAAGAACTATCCTCTCAGACGCCGACGGCAAATTAATCCAATTAAATATTAAAATA
>KZ652229.1:201858-217651 GCA_001010745.2 Gerris buenoi
AAAAAAATGTAAATTTTTGAGTTTACCACATTTTTTTGAATTGCGCATGCGCAAATCTAATTATGGACTTCTGTATATTTTTCCTCTGGTTGGGTCAAAAAGTTGCACCAGGGTTCCAAATTTCAGCACTTTCGCTTGAACGGTTCGGGCCCTATGAACCAAAGAGCGACGGACAGACGAACACATCACCCTCGGCATAAGGGTTTTGAGAAGTATCTACAAAACCCTAAAAATAAAATAAAAAATGATAATAATGACAGATCTAAAATACGTGAAAAAACTAATTAATTTGACAATAATAAGTTGTAAAAGCATAAAATTATAAAAGTACCTATATGATGCAAGGAAGAAATGTGTGCCACTATGTGCCACTCTAACTAGAAAAATATTTTTTTCAATATCTATAAATAAAATCGTTTTTCAAAGTTTTTACAAGGTAGATCCTCTAAACGTAGAGCTAAAATTTGTTTTTTTCTATTTCACACGTGGTGTAATTTTTCTGAACATGTACACGCCAAATTTGATCTAAATCGCCCCATTAGTTTACGCTCTACTACATCTACACATCTGCATAGACTACAAAAGACAGACAGACAACCTGCCTACAGACAGACAGCCTAATTACAAATAAACCGGAAATCAAGTGAGCTAGTCTATTAAAACATTGTTGGATTGTACATTGTACACACTAGCTAAATTTTCCAATAAAATTAATCTTCGTTATGAAAATAATAAGGATATTATAAGTATACTAGCGCTGTGCATTAAATTTAAAAAGCGGTGAAAGAAAGAACCAAAAATATTATAATTTTTAGAGCACCTTCGAATTATTAATATTTAAAAGGTTTTTAATTTAGCTTGATTAATTTGATTATGAGCTTCAACATTTGAAATTAAAAATCAATAAGTCACCCACTTTCCATTTCCCTAAATACCTAAAATTTACTCACAATATGTATTCCCCTTTGATTTATTTTGCATTTAACAATGAAAAATAATTTTAAAAAACAAAAAAATCCAGAGAAATGTATTAGTTTGAAAAAAATATTAATTAGGTACATGGTAGACTTATCAAGCTTAGTGATTGGTGTGTTAATTAAATTTGAAATTGACGCAGTAAAGCTCTAACCGGGTGAGGATGACAATGAGTCTACATAGAGACTGGTTGCGTGAAATTGGATTGGTATTTTCCCCATTAATTAATAGAATACTGGTATTCCTCACGTGCCCCAAATAGAATACCAGCTTTCCTCTGATTGGTCAGTTGAGCTTGATTATTATTTTCATTTTACACTCCATGTCCTATTACATTTTAAAGTTCCAAGGCATAAATAAAACAATATTGTTATAAATAAATTTGGACAATTTTATTCTTGGAATCTTTTTTTTAATATTCTTTATAATAATTTAAACGAAAATCAGTTGGTTTTAGGTTTCTGCAATGAAGTTCGAAAAGAAACCTTACATAACGGCTCTGTCTGTCCGTCCGTTGGCATGTTTTAATTCATAAACTACTAGCTAGAAACATGAAATTCGGCACACGGGTGCATCTCAACAATTGTGACAACTGTACACTTTTTTCAGTTTTTATACTTAATATTTCCAAGATGGCGGCCAATGTCACGGGCAACTAAAAAAAAGATTTTAGTCACCATGACATCTTATACATCAATGTCTTGAAGAGTAGAAAAAGAATATGCAACTATTAAAATTTTACACCTTATTTTTTAAAAATTGCGGCCAATATGGCGGGCGACTAAAAATTTAAGTTTTGTCTCCTATATATGTTTCTGTTTATTATTCTTATTCATTTGCTTATTTAACTTTTTTTAAAGAAATATAAAGGATTTTCTAATAGACAACTTTCTAAAATATTTGTATTGCACTAATGGCATCTGGATAATATGTCTAATAGCATTAAAAATCAAATTTGAGACTTTTTTCCAGCAAAAAAATCCCCCTCCACTCTCTTTCTGTGGACAGGCCAGAACCGCTTATGACAAATTAAAGCGGACGCAATTGTTTTTGGGCCCAATTTAGGTATTCACACGAGGTGATCGTCGCTTGGTCGCCCCTGTCATATCGCCTTATAATAGTGTAAAAGCACCCAGATAAATTCACTGAATTAAAATTTTGACTGTAGTCTGACCGTCCCGAGGTCACCCCGTGACTTTCCCTATAGTGAAGAGAGCCATCGTGGCCATGTGGGTTAATTACTTACCACGTCTGCTCGGCCATCTCTGAATCATGAGCGGTACGAGATCGTGGGTTCGACTCCTCGCCGTGACGCTCTTGATTTATAAGGCTCACTATTAATCACGTCATACTCGCTTTAATGTACAGAGGTGTGATATGTGAAGTGGCTGGAACTCTCTATATCTCGGGTATAGTAAATAGGGTCTAAGTGATGGCCTAATTGCAAGGTTCGAACAAGTGGTTCGTCCGACCCGTCTAGTCCCTATAGTGTGTAACAGTCTTAAGTCGTCCACGACGGGCGACCCTAGTTGCACATTTATTCACCTGATTCAAATCGCTCGAAGGGCACTTCTTTATACTGTTAATCCCCTTATAAATTACTGAGGGGAGCAACAATCTGAAGAAAGTGAACGGAATGTTCTTCTTTAGACTGTTACTCCCCTTATAAACAAAAAAGAGAGGAGGAACAATCTAAAGAAGGTGTACGGAATGTTCTTCTTTAGACTGTTCTTTGCTGTTCTTTAGACTGTTCTTTGCTTTTCTTTAAACTGTTCTCAGCTATTCTTTAGACTTTAGACTGTTCTTTGCTGTTCTTTAGACTGTTCTTTGCTTTTCTTTAAACTGTTCTTAGCTATTCTTTAGACTTTAGACTGTTCTTAGCTGGTCTTTAGACTGTTCTTTGCTGTTCTTTAGACTGTAATTTTAATCTAAGGGTAACTCCCTTATAAAAACAGAAGTGATATTGATGATATTCCTTTGTCCCAAGGTATACATTGGGTTAAACATCCCTCTGTGTTAATAGTAATTAAAGCAAAGTTATTTAAATTCTAAAAAATCATAGGGGAGTAACAATCTAAAGAAGTACCGCTTGATGTTATTTGCAGTTGTTGACCGGTATTAATGCTAGACGGAGAAACGATACTGGCTTATTATCACTTTGAGATGACGACTATGTATTGGGAGGTGAGACCNACCTTCCCGAAAAAAAGTAAACAAAACAGTTAAAAAAACAACATAAAGCCGGCTTTACACTTTGCGATTTGTCGGTGCAATCTGAAGAAACGATAAATCGCATGGTATATCGATGCAACCTGGGAGCATTTACACCACACCGATTTCTTATCCCGATCTCCGACCCAATCTTTCTTTTTAATTTACTTTTTGTAGGGGGTTGGCCGAGAGGTTGTACAACCTCCCTTTACACGCACCGACTTGTCGGCAGATCTCACAGATTGTATAGGTTTTGATTCGATCAACAACCCAACCCCAACCCCGATATCATAATACAATTTCTATTTACACCTTACGATATATCGGTGCGATTTATCGTTCCGACCAGATTGCACCGACAAATCGCAAGGTGTAAAGCCGGCTTAATACTTAAAATTTACCTAAAAAATACCTTTTAAGTTGGTATGACGGTTTTTTTACTCCCAAGGGAGGGAAGTAACACTTCCCTCCCTGTTATTAGCAATGTAAAGTCTACTTACAGTGCAAGTTTTATAAGGGGAGTAACAATCTAGAGAAGTGCCATTATAAGCAATACAGTTGCGTGAATACGTGACTTGAGAGGACATGATGCAAGGAACTATCCTGTGATAGCACTTGCTAAATTGAGGCGTAAATTATTTGATATGTAATCAGTGGCGTAACTAAGAAATCCGGCGCCCCCCCGCAACTTTTAAAAATGTGCCCCCAATAGTTTACAAAATGTACCCCCTCCCCTAACGCGCCTTATTTTGTATACTAAATTACTTTATGCTGTAAAACTTATTATTGTTGAATTTATTTAATTTTCACCGTTTTTATTTTAAATCCAGCCACAATGATTTGATTTCTTACACGAAATAAAGTAACAATTTAGAAAAATTTAATGAGCGCAGACGGTTGAAATTAATATGGGATTATCTAAAAGTACTACAAGTTTGTCAAGTGCGGGCTGCTTTGACAAACTATCTAAATTTTATAAAAATCAAATGAGTAATTTTGAAGATAAATTATAGGTGTAAATTAATGTAGCTATGTTTGTGCGCACGTGAAAGAAAAACATATAGACGCATACGGTTTAGACTTATATGAGTCATGATGACCAATGAGCCACCGTCTCAATTTCATTAAAATTGTACAAGTATGTAGGGGTCCGGGAAATTTTGAAAATATGAACTCTCAAAACAGCATTTTTATGCGTTTCTGTGGCAAAAATTGAATATGAGTTGAATGTGAAAAATTTACCTATATTAAAAAAAAAAACAAAAAAAAAAACACTGCTCTAAACCATAACATTCTCACCCTGATTTTAACTATTTATTTCTTTTATCTTTCATTTACTTTTATATACCCAAAAATAATTCCAAATTCCCAAATAATTCCGGCCACCTACTTTATTTTAATTTTTATTATTAAATATTATTTTTTACACATTTTTTTTGTTGGCGGGGGCGCTATTTACGCCTCTTCGTATTTCTCTTTTGATAAAGATGACATTAATTAATTATTTGTATTTTGTGCCGAATTAATTATTTCGGGAGGCGTATTATTCTCCTCAGTTTCGCCATAATGACATATGTATATATCAATAATTGTTTTTTCCCTATTGTGTTGCACTTTTGGTTATATGTGGGTAAAATAGCCGCCGTTTTGGAAACGCTATATATGTACATATATGCATATATTTGTGATCTAACTTTCAATACCTTTAAAATGACACCCCGTTCAAAAATTGCAAAAAAAATTAAAAATTAATATAATGTTGTGATCAGTTCGCTATTTCTCACTTGTCAAAGAAATTTTGAGTTGTGAAGTTCGCAATACTTTCCTGTTTTTGGACAAAAAAAAGTTTAAATTTATATCAAATTTAAACACTCAAGCTACAATAGTTCGGGAGACATGATTCAAGATGCGACGGACGGACAAATTACCAAAAGCACAAGGGTTTTTAGGATGACCTCGAAACCCTGGCACTTCTTTAGATGGTTACTCCCCTTATTAAGAAACCAAAGGGGAGTAACCATCTAAAGAAGGTATACGGAGTATTCTTCTTTAGATTGTTACTCCCCTTATAAAAACATAAGTGTGATATTCCTTTGTCCCAATGTACAATGGACTAAGCATCCCTTTGTCTTCGTAGTTATTTAGTTAAAGTCATTTATATTAAAAAAAAAACGCAGGGGAGTAACCATCTAAAGAAGTACCGAAACCCTATAAGGCAAGACCGTGGCAAAACCCTAAAAATGTTATTTCACAATATAATAACGTATATTCTTAATAATCTAAGAAACCCTAAAGAGTATTTGAATGCAACTCTACTTCCCTGTGATTTTTTTTTTTTTTCAAAAATCAATCAGAATAATTAAATGAGATGTTATGGAATTTAAATACATCATCACATCACATCTGATGTGAGAAAGTTTGTCTGAGTTGCCGTGGACCGACGGTTTAAATATAATCAATCTCCCTAAAATTTCTAAAATGAAATAAAAATTAATTATATAGCTATAATAAAAAATAATTAATAATAAACAGTATTGAGTTGGTTTGATAATTTCAATATATTCGATAATTCAATACTATAAATTTTAAAGCTGATGTCAGGTTTACGATCGTGCTAACGTGGGGGTTATCTTGGTAAGCGAGCCCATCGTTATCATGGTAAGTGAGCCCACGGGGTTATCATGTCGGCTTACTTGTTCTTATCTTAGATAGTGTGATAAGACTGATAAGACTGATTCTGATTACATACTTCCGTTGACCTTATATTTACGTGTGTGTTCAATAATTCTTCGTATTTTTTAATGAATGGACCCATTAATTATTCGCATTATATTATAATGTTTATTGTTATTTGTTTTATTTTGACTATTATTAAAAGTAACGATGTTAAATATTAATTTTTAACGTTTGTGTTATAGTGAAATTAATTATTAGAAACTAACAATATCTAACAGGATAAAAGATAAAGAATTACTACTTTAGTTCTACAATAGATGAGTTGTTTACAATGTACATTTCAATGCATTACATTATCAGGTGAGATAGCATATAAAATACTAATTTACAAACTTACAATATCTAACTGGATGAAAGATTAAAAAAAAAAACTTCTACAGTTGTACTACTTTATTTGTTCAATAGAGGAGTTGTTTACAATGTACATTTCAATACATTACATCGTCAGGTAACATAGCATCTAACATCTAAACACTACATTACAAACGGGCAATATCTAACAGGATAAAAGATAAAGAATTACTGCATACCTAATATACTTATTAAAAATGTGTATATAGATAAGGGGTTAATGAGGTCAGTATAAGGTGGGTAACAAGGTAAATTTGAAGAAATTACTTTTACTACGTTTTAGCTACTATAGTTTTAGCATTAGCTTGCTATCTTATTTGTTTGTTTGTCCAGCACAAATCTTGCAATAGATTTTTAACAAACTTCCCGAGTAGTTAGACATTTGAAACTTTCAGAATAGCTCAGAACTCGATGACAATGCATTATTTTAATACTTTTAGCTATCTTCAGCAGAAGTTAATTCGTTTTTAGCAAATTATGCGATATGGAAAGTTAGTTTGGAAAAAAATCCGCAAGTTTTTTTATTTGTTTTGACATGTCCCATATTTACAATCTTCACTTTGACAGGTTTCAAATTTATGATTTATGACAGAAAATTTAAAAACGTAATACATATATAAAAAGTTCTTTTTATCTTGCAATTATTAAGAAATCATACTACTGTTTTATAAACTTAAAGTTTTATTTTATTTAGAAACATGATTAAAAAACAAAAAAAACTAAAAAAAAAAAAACTAAAAAAAAAAAACTAAAAATAAAAAAATTACAAGTTCATAGAGTACGAATAATTTACATGTTTCTTATAATGTTAAGGTTATTCTCAAATTCATAATAAGTCATCCAAAACCCCTTAGATTCATTAATGGTTTTTAATTTATGTACACATAATGTATTCGTGTGTCTTGAATTTCATATGCAATGAAAACTTTTTAACGCTAATTTGGCAAGCACATAAACTTAATATTATGCCAAACTCAATTGGTACTTAGTTTCAAATAAGCACAACCCAAATAAGCATGCAGCCCATCTCCTAGGTTATCTTCACACCGGCTGTTATCTTCACATCAAGTCCATTTAAATATACACTTTTATCTATAAATTTGACAATTTAAATTCAGTGTGAATAATTGTTTTAATATGCAACAATTTATGTATGAATTTCAATTTAATTTGTATGAATGTGTGAGCGAATAAAAACTAAATTGTAGCATAATCATATTCATTGTCTATATTTGTTTGTCGGTACAAATTACAGACAATTAATCTTTATCATTTTAATGCAATTGAATGTACAAATAATTGCTGTTATCCAAATTACACGTGGCATATAATGCCAATATCTTATAGCATTTAGTATATGGACTTTTGTTAAATTTATTTTTACTACAGTTGACCGATAAAGTAGGTGTTATCGCACTCAAAATAGTGCGCAAAACAGAAGATTCCTGCATTTACTTACTTAAACGCACTCATTTTACTGTAGCGCACTCTATGTGTGTGTGCGCACTCTCTGTGGTGTGTATTTGCCAGTTCAGAAAATGTTTTTAAATTTAAACGTGTAGAGTGATTTGGGAAAGAGAATAGAGAGAGGAACAGACAAACATCATGTTCTTGCACTGGATAAATTAGACCTAGTGGAACTTACTCGGACAGTGGGAGACTTGGCTAAACCTATGATCTCACTACCTTTTACGCGAGACTTGGCTTATTTTTTTACACTAGTGTTTTTGTTGGGTGTTAATTAATCTTAATGCTTTTACGAAATCAAAAAATCTTTGTTGATATGTGGTTACATTTGAAACTATTATGAAGAGAAAAAATTGGTTATAAAAGAAGTTTTATTTTATCCGAATTTAGACCTTGTTGTTTGTGCAAAGGTCGGTGACCGGATCTGTTATATTTTTCCGGGGTTATTCCGGTCTGTGGGATGTCCTATGCATAATAGACGACGGTCCACAGTTACCTGTAAATATTTTAACAGTTCCAAGTTGTCCAATTACTTGGATTCCTCCGCACTAAATAATTCCCAATTCCGTCTTGAATCCTTATTTTTTTTATTAATAGAAATCCTGTGTGGTAGAAAATTTTGATGTACCTTATGTTCTATAATTTGAAAATAATTATTTACTTTTATCAATATGGTTATATTATGGACCGGTACTTATTTACTTGGGTACATACCAATAAGTATGTACCCAAGTAAATAAGGTGCCATAATGAAAGAGTTTACCTAGGTACATACCATTTATATATTGGAAATAAAATAAAATAAATTAATAGACAAAGTTAATCGGGATGTTGAAAAGCACTGGGGCTTTTGTATGGGGTTAAGAAGGGGGAAGAACATAAAAGAAAAAGGGATGTACCCAAGTAAATAAGACGATATAAGGGCATGAGTTTAGTTTAGAGGCAGGTAATTTACCTATTTGACTGCCTCGGCTTCGCCTCGGCAGGCAATGAATAAACAAGGCAGAAATGTTTCCTTTGCTGCCTTGTTGCATACAATATTTTATCTACTTGCGGCAGAAAAATGAAACTGCTAAAATGTTATCTTTATTTATATAACATAACATAGTTATAGTTAATAACTAGGTGTCATATTAATGAAGATAATAACATATGTATTAACTAAAATTAATGTTCAAATAAGAAACTTGGGAATAATAACAATAAGTGAAAAGCAAACTGAATCTATTACAACAAAATGCAAAACACACATTTATAACACTCAAACTTCTGAATGAATAATATAATGCAATATGAAATATTATTTATATTTTTACTAACAAATTATTAAAAGTATTAAAGATGTCTTTTATTGCTTAAAAGAAAAGAACTAACTAAGATAAATCAAGAAAAGGAGCTAGTCTAATTAAAATGACTTCAATAATAATAATATACATGTTCAATGTTTACATGACGCTGCAGTATAGCCATTGACTCCTCTATCTTTTTAATTAAAGATCTACTAATCATTGAACTTATTTACCAGAATTAACAAATATAAACAAATTATTTAATTACTAAAACGTTTATTTATTAAATATTACTTATTAAACTGTAATATTTAATGTTATAAGATAGAGATAATAGTATATACTGTCATTTCCAACATTATAAAAGTAAAAATTTTACCGCTTAGGCAGTAAAATCACATTTCTCTGCCTGAAATCAGTTGAATAATGCCTCATTTTGCTGCCGCAAGTAGATAAATAATTTTTAATGACATAATTCATTCTTGAATAAAATCAAATTTGGAAAGTTGGAAAAAAGTGCTATTTCAAAGAGAAAGACATGGATAAACTTAGAGTTGAGGCATTAATATGAAACAAGTCATATTACTGACTGAAAGGATAACGAAGTAGGAGATGTTTTAATGGTTCCAGCGTAAGTAAAATTATATGGCATTTTATGTAGATATATTTCAGAAATTGGAGCAATAAAGAAAATTTAAAATTTTGTACAATCTAGGTACATTGGGATAAAGGAATATCACACTACTGTAACAAAATCCATTAGTCCAACCATTAAGTTAGACAAAGGTACATTAAGTCCAATGTATTTTGGGACAAAGGAACATCACACTTATGTAACAAAAAGTAACAAAATCCATTACTTACTTACTTACTAGATGGCGCTACAGCCCTTCAAGGGCTCTGGCCTGCTCAACAACAAGCTTCCAATCATCTCTGTCGAGAGCCCGTCTTCTCCAGCCCCTGACTCTCAGCTTTCTTAGATCCTCCTCTATGTCTTCTTCCCATCATTTCCTTGGCCTACCACGACTTCTTCTGCCTCCTGGTTGCCCATTGAACACCTTTCGAGGGCATNTATGTCTCTATGGTTTAAATGTAGCAGTTTTCCTAAAGCCATAGGATGCATTCTACTAATGCCGTTTTTATCTTTATTGTCGCTTTCGATAAATAAATAATAAGGTGGTAAATCATGGGGCAAGAATTTGTCGTTATTTTCAGTTATTTTTTTAGAGTCTTTTTGGGCATCTGAAGTTAAAGAAGAAATTGGATTAGTAATTACGCCCATCGGCACAATCTGACTATTAGTATTAACAGTATTTGACTTAGGACTTTTTTTATTCTTACTATCATTAATATTATTCTTATTATTTAACTGAGTCCCCCCCCTATCCGGGGGTTCACCTGGATCCTCCATATTTTAATTCAAATACTAATTTAGTCCAAAAAAATTAACACCGGTAGAAAAGATATAACACAATATAGGTATTAGGAAGTCGCGAACAAAGGTTAGTCACTCGGAGATATAAAGAGATGTTTACGCTCCGGAGTTTAACACACGACTGTACGTGATGGTTATGTTATGTTAGTAACTGTAAAGAAAGGAAGAGAGAGATCTCGTCCAGCTAAGTAACTCTCTCTCTTCCTTTCTCTACAGTTACTAACATAACATAACTATCACGTCCAGCTAAGTAACTCTCTCTCTTCCTTTCTTCAACAAAAGGGAGAGAGATGTACATAGCTGGACGTGGTGGTTATGTTATGTTAGTAACTGTGACAAAAGGATGAGAGATGTGCTTAGCTAAACGTGATGGTTATGTTATGTTAGTAACTGTGACAAAAGGAAGAGAGATGTACTTAGCTGGAGGTGATGGTTATGTTAGTAACTGTGAAGAAAGGACGAGAGAGGTACTTAGATGAAACTGGACGTAGGGTAGAGGTGCACTGTTAGAATTAGGCAGTTGCCCGGAGAGGCTCTCTGGAGGCGGTGGTTTTATTTCCCTTGAGGGTTGTGTCACCTCCTAGAGTCTATACTACATCCAGCAACATCCGAGTTATGCTGGTCTTAGACTATACTATCCACCTTTCCATCTTGTTATCCTAAGTTTTATTATCTTCCACCTTATATTCTTCTTTTCATTAATTCTCCTGTCTACCGTATAGCAAGCGTAGTAGGCAGCGCGTGGCTTTATCATTGAAGCGAACGTAATGGAATAAAATTTAGATATTAAGGAAATAGTTAATCATGATGAGTTGATAGTTTTTATTAAAGAGAATGATTTAATAGAGATAGCCGTATAGTGGTAGGGTACCTTTCAACATATTCCGACCGTACCTATTCATTTCAGCTATTGTAAAATGATCACATCACTACTCAAAAAAACTTATTTTGCTTGCATTAAGTTGACATTTTACATGCCTCTTTTAATTGTATACTTTAGACGATGTATATTTATTTTTATTAAAATCGATAAGTTAGTACTTAAGATATCGGTAATTTTTATTTTTATTTTAAACGTTTAGGTCAGCTTTAATAGTTATACCGATTTTTTACACTTTATAGCACTGTCGCTGTTGGTTTTACTAAACAAAAAATAAAAATAAATAAAATAATAATAATAATAATTTGAAAAACATGCTTCATCGTTCCATCATCGAAAATTCTCACCGAATAGGTGATGATAGAAACTAATCTTGCTCTGAAATTCCAATTTTACATTTGAATCTCACGTTTACGTGAACTCTTGGACGGATAACGCTGTCCAAACGATTTTAGCCTGAGCATTAGTAAAAGGAACATGCACACAAAATTTCAAATAAATCGGTCTATTTTACTTAAGTTAGTGTCGGATATGTTAACGTTACTGACAGACAATATGCATATTTTGATAAATGTAAGAAGCTCGTTTACGCTTGCTTCAATTAGTTAAACTAGCTAAAAACTACGTAAATTATCTTGAACACATCCAAAACAAAATGGTAATAGAATAAATGATCCGTTCAAATGCCAAAGAAGCGTCTGATCATTCACTATATCATCATTTATTTCATCGTCATGATACGTCAAATGCCAAAGAAGCGTCTGATCATTCACTACATCATCATTTATTTCATTGTCATGATACGTTCAAATGCCAAAGAAGCGTCTGATCATTCTCTACATCATCATTTATTTCATTGTCATGATACGTTCAAATGCCAAAGAAGCGTCTGATCATTCTCTACATCATCATTTATTTCATTGTCATGATACGTTCAAATGCTAAAGAAGCGTCTGATCATTCTCTACATCATTTATCACATCATGTAATAAATAATAATTGCAAGATAAAAATAACTTTTTATATACTACGTTTTTAAATTTTTTTTGGCATAAATCATACATTTGAAACCTGTCAAAATGAAGAATGTAAATATGGGACATGCCAAAACAAATAAAATAACTTGCGAATTTTTTTCCGAACTAACTTTCCATAAAGCACAATTTGCTGACAACGAATTAAATTTTGCTGAAAGACGGACAAAAGTATTAAAATAATGCATTCACATCGTGTTCTGAGCTATTCTAAAAGTTTAAAATGTCTAGCTACTCAGGAAGTTAGTTAAAAATCAATTGCAAGATTTGTACTGGACAAACAAACAAACAAGAGAGCAAACTAATAAAAACGTAGTAAAACTATTGTCTAATCAGGCACTAGCTATAGTGTAACACAGTAATTTGCCTCACTACTAGGTGTGCTAGGAGTTGTAACACAAAACATTTACTCGCATACGAGTACTTTTTAAGGTTTCATAGGTTATTAAGTATATATACGTTAATATATTATGAAATAGCATTTTTTATTTCCCCATCTTGCCCTATATAAAAGCAAAAAAAAAAAAATAATAATAATAATAACAAATTTAGATAGAAGACCCCAAAAAACCCAAGTAGAGAATTATGCTGGGTACTTGGTCGATCCCCTGGGGGGTCACAATGTTTTTAGTAGCACGTTTAATGGCAAGCTATAACGGTAATTCTAATCAGCCTATAAAAAGATAAAATCATGAATTTTATATTAGGTCAAGCCTAGTTTAGGACAAGCCCTATGGAGTGGCTGGAAGGCGACTTTTTTTGGTTTTCAAAAAATGTTATAATATATCAACTTGCGGCAGCAAAATAAGGCATTATTGAATTGATTTCGGGCTGCAAAATGTAATTTTACTGCCTAGATAGTGAAATAAGGAAAAATGTTATTGGATATTTTGATGCCTGGGCAGCAAAATTGTTATTGTTATTATGTTGGCAATAATAGTTTATATTATAATCTTTATATTACAACATTATATATTATAGTTTTATAAGTAATCTTTAAGTTATAAAACAGGGTAAGCAATTAATATAAGTTAGTTCAATAAATGCTCGTAAAAGCATATAAAATCAATAAAATATGTGATAGGTTGCGAGGAAGCTATTAATTAAGCTATTAATTGGCAAGTCTATCTTTAAAAGTACTTATCTAGTTTTTATGAAATTTGGATGGTTTGTCGAAACTAGCCAGTAGATAGTTCCACATTTATTTCAACCGTCTGCGCTCTTTAAATTTTGCTAAATTGATACTTTAATTTATATAAAAAATCAAAAAATCATTGACAGAATGAAAAAACGGAGGGAAAATTAAATATATTTGACAATAAATGCGCGCTTCACGTAAGTACGTGAGGCGATAATCGCCGGTTTCTTTACGATTAAGTTTAAATATTAAGTGTAATAGTTGCATATTCTTTTTCTACACTTCAAGACCTTTAAATTGATGTACAACATGCCATGGTAACTAAAAACTTTTTTTTTAGTCGCCCGCCACTTTGGCCGCCATCTTGAAAATATTGCATGTGTTATTTTAATAGTTGCATATTCTTTTTCTACACTTCAAGACCTTTAAATTGATATATAACATGCCATGGTAACTAAAAACTTTTTTTTAGTCACCCGCCATATTGACCGGGCCGCCATCTTGGAAATATTAGGTTTAAAAACTCCAAAATTTGCCCAGTTGTCTAATATGCCGAGATGTACCTGTGTGCCAAATTTCATGTTTCTAGCTATAGTAGTTTATGAATTGAAACAAGCCAACGGACAGACGGACAGACAGAGCCGTTTTATAAGGTTTCTTTTTTACTTTGAACAGAAACCTAAAATATTAAATTTTACGATATAGGATGCGAGGAAGCTATTTGCCATACTAATTGGCTAAGTTGGTTTTTGGACCATAGGAATTATTTTATTATCACAATACTTTCTTTATTGTATATAAGGGAAAGTAAGAAGAAGGGAAAGGTCTTATCAGTGCGACCTTTGAGTTGACTTTTCTTGTGAAAGTGATTAGAGTAGGTTGGCAGACAGACTCGGTTTAGCTGAACTAGTTACCTTTAGACTGGACTGTAGTACAGGAGACATGCGACAATCTACCCGCATTATGCGGACCCTTCTCTTAAAGTTCACGCATTTCAGCCCCCTCATAAAACCAGCTGACATTATAAAAATCAAACAAAATGTCAATCTGAAATTTTCTTTTTTGATAATTTCATTTAGTTATCACGCTTTTTTATATCAAGATTATTTATCAAGCTCAATTATAAGCATTTTTAGTTCATCATATAATAATAATAGTTAATAGAGGGCCGGGGAGCCAGGGTAACCGCGCGTCTTAAGTCGCTCGCTCAGCTATCAATAAGTTGAGGCAACTCAGGGTCGTGGGTTCGATCCCGTGCCATGATACTCTGAATTGCATCAATGAATCGCGGATGGTGCAGGGCGAGGGACACCCTTTATGGGGACTCTTCACCCACGCTTTGACGCTAGCTTATATAGCTTACTTATGACCACACCATACTCGCTTCGGCGGTACAATGTACAAATGTATGATGTGTGAAGTAACTTGAACTCTCTACCACGGGGCGTAAAAAGGGCCTAAGTGATGGCCTAATTGCAAGTGGTTTGTCCTACCCGTTCAAGTAGGAAGTACTAGACTACTACTACTAATAGAGAGCTGGCGTAGCCGAGTGGTTAGCGCTCTCGACTCTGAACTAAGGTCAGCGCCGGCGCTACGCACAGGCGGGGCAGGCGGCCGCCAGTGGCGGCCAAACTCAGGGGGCGGCCGATGACGCCCACAGTTTGTTTTATTTTATAAATTGAAAAAAATAAATAAATAAATAAAATAAATAAATCTACAGTAGCAAAATGATAATAATGTGTGTAACCCCCGTACTGAGTAGGCAGTTAGAGATGGAACACCAGTAATGACACCGCAAGACAATTAAAGGTATTGATAAGGATCAGGTGCTGTTTTAGTTAAGCAGCCGAGCTAATCGCATTTCGGGTTAATTCTTGGTTAAACCGGTGTTATTTCTTTTTATTCCTAAATAAGAACTATCGGCTGTCTTTACTATTTATCTATGTATTATGTATTTTTCTTTCTCTCGTATTCGTATAACCCTCTGTCTTTTCCATTATACCTCATATCTTTTTTTAATTTATTCACTTAACTCTTTTCTTACACCTCTATAGCTGTTATCTTCTCTTCCCTTAATTTGTTTATTGTTATACAATTATGTTTCTCTCCTATTCCTTATAAAATAAAAATCAGTGCGAGACAAATCAGCCCAAATAAATACTTAGCCTTATGTTTTCCAATTCATTAGTTTTAGTTTAGGTACATTTAATTATTATTCAACATTTTCATCAAAATTTAAAAATAACTTCTCGGCGGGGAATCAATCCTTGCCTCTCT
>KZ652229.1:218853-233126 GCA_001010745.2 Gerris buenoi
TTGAACCCTTGTAACTTCTAAACGGAAAGTCGTATTTAGATGAAACAAGTTTATTTATTTAGAAAATTTAATAAAATTTTATGTCATATGAATAATTATTTTTTTACATTCATTTTTAATTACTTTATTGTAGGATAAGTAAAAAAAGTGCCGTTTTTTCAGCACATTTTGACAATGTCCAACTTTAAAAACTAACTGCTTTAAAAGTTCTCGACCAAATCAAACCAAATTCACAGGACTTTTAGAACTCATATAAGTGTAGAGGCCTACGAAGTTTCAAGTCGAAAAGTTAATTAGTTGTCTGTTAATTAACGAATTTAGTGGGTCCTGACATCTTTTGAACCGCTATAGATAGAAACACGAAACCTTCACAGAAAAACCAAGAAAAAATTACCTTTCAAAGAAATGAACTTTAATTTGCTACTTCGGTGCTGTAAAAAGTTGTAGAATTTTTTTAATGTTGATCAATAATTCGTAGTTTAAAGGTGTAAGAGGGAATATTTTGTGTGAAGAAGGGGCAATGTTGTTATACATGGACGCAGACTTTTTCCCTACAACCCTGCCCGAGCTCTACCACACTACATCTCTGAGTTAATAGACAGACAATGGACACACTACAGCCGCTATAAGTGTAATGACCCAATTACTTTGAATACTATTTTTTCCCCTAAATCATAATTAATTATAGTATAATTATGAAATAGTTATACTCCTATAAATTTTAAAACGTTTTCCATTAGCTTTGTGTAGGCTTTAAGTCTCTATGTGGCTTTAAAATGTTAATTAACATTCACAATAAGTTTAACTTAAAACTAGGAAAAAATATACATATATAAAACATCCTTATATATACCTACGTACAATAAAAAATTATTAAATAGTCTTCGTCACTAATTTCTTAGAATTTTTTAGTCTTCGTCACTATCCTAAACAACGTATATGCTGACACTGAAAAGATTTCATCAAAAGTGAGCAAGACAATATTATGCCTCTATCTTAAACATTATAGAGCAGGTAAGGTATTATAAGGGTGACTTATTCTTTACTTGTCAGGAGACATTATAAAAAAATACTATATTGACTCCAATTAGCCAGGTCAAAACATCATTACTTAAGGCGATTACGTTATTTTTTGATAGGGATAGCCCTAATGCGAGTAATACTTGTACGTTTCTATTTTCACTAATCCAAATCAAGTTTTAAGTCTTCCATAGGATCCCTTACCATTACTGTTATGAATATTACTTGTTTTCACTATGCATTATTATAAAATTCTTTACATGTTATTACTATAGCCTGGATTGATAATACAACAAAAAGTTAACTGTACTTTTTTACGACAACACAAATTAAATTTGTTTCCCCATATTCAGATTTATATTGTTCTAATGAAACGAAAAATTGAAATGAGAGTATACATTGTTAAACTTATTGATACACATTCATTACTGATTTCCTAGTTTTAAGTTAAAATTATTTGTTCGACAATTGTACTAAATAGTTATGTGCAATATTAAATAACTTTTAATATTTTTAAGTGTATATAAGGATGTTTTATATTTATATTTGTTTACGAGTTATTACAAATCATTACTTTAGTTTAGATTTATAATATAATTCAAAACTAATCATTCAAACTAAAATGTCGATGCTTGTTTAATTTGTTATAATTATTAATATACATTTATTTATAATATAAAAGTGTTATATATTCTATGATATTCCTCCTTTAATTTAATAATTAATAATGTGCTGTGGCTGTGGTGTGTCGATTAAGCCAGAGATGTAGTGTGGTAGAGCTCGGGCAGGGTTGTAGGGAAAAAGTCTGCGTCCAGGTATAACAACATTGCCCCTTCTTCACACATAATATTCCCTCTTACACCTTTAAACTACGAATTATTGATCAACATTAAAAAAATTCTACAACTNCTAAGTAATTTCATCTTCATGATACCAACGAAACCCTTTTTACGTGAGAATTGCCCGCACAACCATTTTTTTTCTCCTTGGAGTTATTTATCTTTTGCTGTAGACCCTGAAAAAGAAAACTCCTTAAATGCTTTTTACTGAACCTTATTAATATTAAAATTAAGGAGATCTGTGAACCTCTACAAATATTTTATTCCATATTAAGTAACTCAAATAGTCAGTAAATAATTTAACCCAACAAAAACACTAGTGAAAAACAAAATAAGCCAAGTCTCGCGTAAAAAGTAGTGAGATTATAAATGTAGCCAAGTCTCCCACTGTCCGAGTAAGTTCTACTAGGTCTAATTTATCTAGTGCAAGTACATGATTTGTCTGTTCCTCTCTTAATTCTCTTTCCCAAATCACTCTACACGTTTAAATTTGAAAACATTTTCTGACTTGACAAATACACACCAAAAACTTAAATCGAATAATAAATATTATTTCGTGTACATAAAACACTTAATTACTCAAATTAATAATAAGTAGTCTTAAAGAGGTATGTCGGTATGTATATACTTTGTCTTGAATTCTGCTTAATTTTTTTCATTGCTACAAAAATTCCCAAGTACTACAAATAGAACCCTACCTAAAGTCTTGTCTAGTTTTTTCCTCCTCCCACCCCCCCCAAAAAAAAAAAAATTAAATAACAATAACATTAATAATAACCTACAGCCATCTTGATTACAGTGATCTCTTATGAACAAATAATAACCTAAAATATGTCTCAAAAGCAATTTAATTTTGGTTTCCATGATTGTTTTAAGATTCTTTTATGTATGAACCAAATATTTTATCTTTATAAAAATTAGATTTTTGTCTGTACATTCATCAATATTACAATTTTTTAAAGATAATTTTGCATTTCGTAGATTACGAAAACCAAAACCTGTCTGTGTGTCAGTGCGATCTCAGCGCGTCCGCAATGAATTTGAAAATCTTCATAATATTTGTGATTGTTGATTTTTTACGTATGATAATAACTAAATAAAGACCAATAAATCATTAACATCAAAATTATCTAAATAAAGGTCTGTAAATCATATTAAGTTAAAGTGAATTTCAAAATGATACATAACTATGAAAATATCAAATGTAATAAAGAGAAAAGATTGAAAGAGATAGAGAATATAAAAATTCAAATAGCTAAGTGATTATTAATGGTAATCATAAAACTTAAAAATAACTAAATAAATGAGTATAAATTATAAATACGTATGAGAAAGAGGTACTTTGTGACGTCACACGAACGACTCACTCCCACGACCTGGGTTCTTCCGCTCAGATAATGAAGCTAAATTATTTTCGAATTTTGTAGCAAGAAAGAGATTGGATTGACTAAGGAGGGATATGATGTCACTCTCATATAGGCCAGATTAATCAACTAGTAATCCTTTTATAAGGTTATTTCGTCATATTTTTAGTTTTTTTATTCGACAATATGATGTTAATATGGTTATCGCGGAACCAACGAAGTGTCGGATAGTAATTATTAATAGAAAATTAATTTTGACTAGAGATGGGCGAAATCGTTCATTTCAAGGAACGAATCATAGCTTGCAATACGTTCATTAAAAACTTAAGCTGAACCATTAAAAATTTAAGCTGAGAGATATTTTTGTAGGATTTTTTTTTTTTTTTTTTTTATTAAAATGCTTAGAATGAAATGAAATGTTTATTTAATTTTTTAAAAGTCTGTAAGAGATTGGTTACGATAAAATATAAAGATAATACGATAAGAAATTCTTCAAGCAGGGATTTCAACCTCCTCTATTACTATATTACTACTACTACTCTATTGTACTCTAATATTTATGTTACTACTACTACTCCTCTATTGTACCTCCTCTATTACTATATTACTACTATTACTCTATTGTACCTCCTCTATTATTTATGTTACTACTACTACTCCTCTATTGTACCTCCTCTATTACTATATTACTACTACTCCTCTATTATTTATGTTACTATGTACTACTACTTCTCTATTGTACCTATTCTCTATTATGTTTTGTTTGGCATCGATGTCGTTATCGTATGATATAAATTATCACACCAAATAAAATAATCTTATTTTATTGTTCCAAAGAAGTAGGGATAATTATTATGGCGGTGAGGGATAGTTTCAAAACCGTATATTACAGCCATCTTAAGCTAACTTCCAAATTTCAAGGTTCTTGACTGACTACTGCAAATAAAATTTCCACCACCTTGAACCAAGACGGCAGATCGTATTTTTCTTTTTTTCAGCCAGCACCTGGCCTACTAAATTTTACGGTAATAGTTTCATTGGTTCAGCTCAAAACGATTCTGACGATTTAAATTATAAATCATTTAAATGTAATCTATTTAAATTCGATTCTAGACATATAAACATATTTATAACATTATTTAGTAAAAATTAAAAAAAAAAAATAAAAAAAAAAAAAAAAAGTATAACCAAATAGCTATGCGCATTTTATCCAGGAAATATTCGCTTTCAGAAAAAAAGAGCTTCTACCGTGGACAGTAGAAGAGACCGGGTTCGATTTTTAGTAGGTGATGTTATTTTTAGAGGATATTTTAATAAAACATTATTAAATAATAATTCAATGAAAACTCAAAACATTGGACCATGTAATTTTATAATTTATACGAGTATGAGATTGTTTAGTTCGAATTGTATAACAGACGACTTTTTAAATGGTAAGCATGCTATTTAAATTTTGATTACCCTTCTTTGTATCAAACAATTTAATTTTTTGAGGCATGATACTGTTAAAATATGGTAATTGTGGTTGAGCCGGAGGGCATTGTGGACGTGTTTGTAGTGGTCGCTTTGAGTCACCCTACCAAAGCAGTTTGACCACAGCCCACAGCCGCAGCCGGCTTGAGGTCGACCCTTGCACGTTCTTTGATGCCCCCTGGACAACAATTCAAAAGAACTTGTGATGTGGGGGCCGCTTTGGCAGAAGAGAATGTTTCCGGGGCGCCCTTATTGAGGAAATTATTTTAAACATTCCCCAGCCCTCCTGCACTAACCGCGGGTATTTGATCCTAGCAAAAAGATGTTTGTAGTGCGCATGACCATAGTATAATAACCTTTTGCAATTGAGAATAGGGTTTTGCAACTTTAAGCTGTTATTTGATTTGTGGAATTGAGTTTAACCGATTGTTGATGTTGTAGTTGTTGTAGTAGTATTTGTTGTGATAGTTCGATTTCCAGAGAGGTGAGATATGTTTTACGCTGATGATCACTTCAAGTAGATTGTTTAGCGCACTCGCAACTCTTCACCAACCAAACACCTAAATCTGGTGATAGTTCGACTCCCAGAGAGGTGAGGTATGTTTCATGCTGAAGATTACGCTTCTAGTAGATTGTTTAGCGTACTCACAACTCTTCACCAACCTAACACCTGCATTTGGTGATAGTTCGATTCCCAGAGAAGTGAGATACGTTTCATGCTGATGATCACTTCCAGTAGATTGTTTAGCGTATTCGCAACTCATCACCAACCAAACACCTACATCAGGTGATGGTTCGACTCCCAGAGAAGTGAGATACGTTTCATGCTGATGATCACTTCGTGTAGATTGTTTAGCGTATTCGCAACTCATCACCAACCAAACACCTACATCAGGTGATGGTTCGACTCCCAGAGAAGTGAGATACGTTTCATGCTGATGATCACTTCGTGTAGATTGTTTAGCGTGCTCGCAACTCTTCACCAACCAAACACCTACATCAGGTGATAGTTCGACTCCCAGAGAAGTGAGATATGTTCCACGCTGATGTTCACTTCGTGTAGATTGTTTAGCGTGCTCGCAACTCTTCACCAACCAAACACCAGCATCTGGTGATAGTTTGAATCCCAGAGATGTTAGTTTGTTTATATGATTATCACTTCTAGCAGATTGTAAAACAATACTTTTTCAGTTTATCAACTAAAAGGTTATTCTTGCACTCAAAATAATACGCAAAACAGCGGTTTCATGTATTTATATTAGCTCGGAGCGCTTGCTTTAATATCTAAATTCTATAAAAGCTTGATCGATGGAAATTAATAAATTATCATTTGCTATTATTTGTTTTAGGGTCATTCGGGGGTAGTTGGGGGGAGGGGTTGTTGTGAACAAATTTTAAAGTTTTAACAAAAAATAGTTTTGATAAATTAAAGGATACATTTTGTGTTATCATGTTGAATTAACCACTTATTGTTTAACAGATAGCATCAAAATGAAACACTCAAAATGTCTTAGACATTTGTAATTTACTAAATAAACAATGAAAACAACTTTCTTTCGTATTCTCCAGGTAAAACAGAAGAAAATCAAAGCATTTGTAAAATTGTTTGTCCGCTTTTTTGGCATCACCTGATTAAAATAGAGAGAAGTTTACAATCAGCTGTCAAGAAAGAGCGGGAACCCAAATTATAACTTCGCTATAGCGCCAAGCTTTAAGATCGCCTCAGTTGGAATCCTTCAAAAAGCTTTCAGAGGGCTAACACATTTTGTTTACAATTAGCCCATTTTCACAAGTACCCCACCTGACCCTAATATAAATCCATTATTAGTTCACTAAGTTTAAATTTACCAAGTGCATGAGGTCGGTGTCGGTTACGCGTGATTTTATATAATTAATAGTACACATCCCATGTAGGTCATGTGTATCTGCAGTCGAATAACAATTTGCTCTTGTTCTCGAAATAATAATGTGTTTTGCCGTGAGACGTGATTGAGCGCCAGCGTGTTACGCTCAATTTATTTAACTAAATGTAATCAGAGCTAAGCAAGGAGTTCAGTCCCTCTGTCAAATTCACAATCAGCCATTCTTTGTTAAAACTCTTTTTGTATGCTTGGGGGGGGGTCTGTCAGGGCTCACGTGGTTGCAAAAAAACCCACAATTTTTCAAATAATCATTCGGTATTCATTGTGTTCTATATAGCGCCAAGATGAAGCCAGTTGGCTCAAATATTTCGTACTGAGTTTGACCTTATATCATTTAATGCTTCCATTCGTAATTTTGTTAAAAATATTTCGGCTTACAGCGTCGTTAAAAATAGATAAATATAAATAAACCTTATAAAGAGTATTAAATAAATAGAGTATGCAAAATACGAGAATAATGAGGTGATTTTACTCCTCATTAGAAACCAAATAATGTCCAAATAGCTATAATTTCGTTCTCCGCCTTTTAATTGAGATGATTTATTAATTTTAAAGATATTACTACTGAATTTATTTATTAAATTACGTTATAACAATTATAATTACATTTTTTAAATTTTGGTAGTTTTATTACTATGGAAAGATTAAATTTTTAAATAATCCAAATTATAATTATCAATAACTACGGGAGACATACAGAGAAAAATACATCCCCGCACCGGGAATCGAACCACGGGACCTCCTATTAATCCGTACAGGTGCTCTTATAGATAATTGTAATTTGGATTATTTAAAAATTTAATCTTTCCGTAGTAATAAAACTACCAACATTTAAAAATTGAATTTCTAATAGATGTACTAGGTACAGGTACTAATTGAGTACTTTACAATTATAAGCGTTAATTCTCGGTCTAGTTCTGTTGCCATCAATATTTGGCTCTCTAGATTTGTAGAATAAGATTAAAGCTTGGATTCGGGAATATGTATCAGTTACGACAGAGAAGAATCATTCTCCCGTATAGCTCAGATAGTAAGAGCACCTGAACGGATTAATAGGAGGTCCCGTGGTTCGATTCCCGGTGCGGGGGTGTATTTTTCTCTGTATGTCTCCCGTAGTTATTGGTAATTGTAATTTGGATTATTTAAAAATTATAATTACGTTCAAGAATCAAAGGGAACCCAAGGCCAAAACCTTCGCTTCAAAATTATCCTAAAACATTGGAATGCACAGGTGGTGCATCCAAGCGGCAATTCATGCAATTAAATGCTGCTTTTTATCACCTGATAGTTTATCTCTGTTATGACCCATATCAATGGTTTGTGTCTAGTTATAGTTCTTTTTTACTTTCTCATAAAGGTACGTAGTAAAAACAGAAAGTGTTGTGATGGCGCACAAATTCAAGTTTGAGATTTTGATGGATTTACATGTTTTGAGATCCCGTGAGTCAAAAATGTGATTTAGACGAAAAATATTTCTGTCACCTATGCAGACTTGCAGACGCGTGGTGCCTAAACTGCTGGACCGATTTTGATGAAATTTTGCAAACAGGTAAAAAAAAAAAAATCATCCCCGAAAAAAAACTCTAGAAATTAATTTTAGCTCTAACTTTAGAAGCGCTACTCCCCAAAAACTCTAAAGAAACGTAGAAAACAATTTTTTTCTTACAAACGATTCCTAGGAATTTGATACGTAGGTGAAGTTCTTAGTTTTCTCGCGTACGTTAATAATTTTATGCTTGTATAACCAATTTTTTGTAAAAGTTATTTAATTTTTAAAGCTGTGATAATTTTTTTGATTTTTACATGAAAAGCGCAGGCTGCTTGAATTAATCTGGGACTATCTGCGAGCTACTTTCTATAAACTATAATACTTTCATAAAAATCAGATATGAGGTACTTTTGAAGCAACCAGTGAAAATAAATGTATGTTTGTGCGCATGTGGAAAAGAAACAAACCAACAATGGGCTAATTATGACCTACCATCCAAATCTTATTAAAATCGGACGAGAAGTTTTTAAGATAAGTTGGTTCGCAAAAATTTAGTGACAGACAGTGATCCAAAAATGTTCCCAGATGTCTAAAACGGATGTCTGTCATGGAATTTTTGAAATCGGAGACAATATATTTTTATTTTATATAATGATCTCATAGCTTCCGTTACCTTCGTTTAGCTCGGAAGCAAAATAGATAAGATAACACATAAAATTAAAAAACAAAATCTGATATCCGGTGTGGTAATGGTTTTAGAGATACATAATTATGTATCTCTAATATAATATATTATATTGTAATATATTACAATATATTATACTGCAGGTAAAATAATTGTTCAGATTTAAATATATTTGGTGGATTTGAAATATATTCATACCTTTTCAACTTTGAGGTGGAATATCATGTGATCCCCGGATAATTTAAAAGTCGAATTTTAAATTTGTAGTTAATAATATCTGACCCTTTCCAATCATGCCCAATTTTAAATCTCCAGCTTTAAGTTTTCTCTCTGTGGAAACTGATTTTTTCTTTCCATTTTTGTATTTATTTTTAGCCGAAACCCCGGTGTGAATCAGCTGAGATCAATAGTGGCTTACTTTCCACTGAATCTATAAATACCGTCCTTATCTATCCCGAGAGCTTTTTTTGATTAATGATTAAATTATGTATATAGATGGTTTGTATTTTTTTTTTCTTTTTCCTCCTTGTTTTTAATAATTTATTTATTATGATTTGAAAAACAGTTGGGAGGAGAAAAAGTTGATTAATGAACTAATCTGATAGTGGGTGAAGGTGAGACCTAGCAACACATCACTCCAAAGGGGGGGGGGGNACGTTATTTTATATTATGGGAAGAAATAACGAAACCCAGTGTCCTTTTTAAAACTTAAAATAAAACTTTTTATTTAAAAGTAAAACAACTCGTAGAAAGAGAAGTTGCGAGCACGCAAAATAAACAAATTCAAAGTATGCTCCAGCACAACTAAATAAAAAAACTAAACTCCAATAAAACTAAATCATTAGCGATCATGCTCAAGGAAACAAAAATCTAAATCATAACTATACTCCGAAAAAAACTAAATGTTATAGGATTCACGGCAGACAGCTCGATCAAGTTACATCGAGGCACATCCCGCGGCCTACCGCAACACTCGACTCACGCCGACTGATACGGCACGTGCCAACCATACAAACCTTGATCTAGAGGTCCCCAGATCTAGAGGTCCACATTCACAGAGCCAAAGATATTGGGAGATGCCTCCATCTACCAATAACAAAGGCTTTAATGTAGCGATATAAAAATAAACCGCTACATTCAGCCATTTTTCCCTCCTTTAACGTAGCTGATGAGTATGGTCTGCCAAAGTCGCCTCAGTCTTCAGGTTTTGCTTTTAGGTCCTTAACATGCCAACGACCTGCAGGCCGACCTTCCTCGTTCTTTAGGTTTCCCTTCTTATTTGGTACTTTAGATTTATTACACTTAGTACATTCGGGTCTTTTAACTCCTTCTGCACCACATCCAAAACACTTAACAGTTCTACCTTTATTCGGACACCACTTAAAAATATGATTTTTACTACCGCAAGACCAACATTGCCTACCAGCTTCAGATGTTGACGGAAGTGAACACGAATTTACAGTAGCCTTATCTTGAGTGATACTGGTCTAGGAACTTTATTCAAGGTCACACTCCGAGAGCACTCTCGGACTCCACCGAGAGCACTCTCGGACTCTCCGTGTAGACAGATCGGACACCGCTCTCGCTAGACTCTCTCGCTCTAAGTGTCGCCGTGTATTTCGGCCTTAAGAATACATAGTAGAAGAGAAAATGTATCTTTTTTACTCTTCCTCACCTATGGTAGGAAAAGTATTGTTAGGGTGTTTGTTAGTTGCCGATGTTAGTTGTTACTAATTTTAAAGTACAGTAAATTGCAGCAGAATAAGCTTAACTGCAGCTCTGCACGTCTAGTGTTTCCCGAGTTATGACAATTCAAAAATGTTAGTTTTTTCAAAAAAAAAAAAGGGGGCTAAACGATAAAAAATTCAAATTATTTCGAAAAGAAGAAAAAAATTAAAACGGATTTTTGGAAACGTCCATTAATTTGAAGCCACTTCCGGCTGCGTGATATAATATCTCTATTCGCGAAATATATCTTCTTAAATATTTTGCAGCTCCTATAAACTTTATCAGCTGACAGTCTAATTGAACGTTATCAGCTGACAATCGAATTGAAATGGTTTAGATAATAACCAACTGTAAAGGCCGAAATACACGGCGACACTTTTGTTGCTAGATTGGGTGTCTAGATTGAGTGTCGCAGTGGAGACACCGCACCGCCGAGAGTGGACGCTAGACCACCAAAATAGATAAGATAACACATAAAATTAAAAAACAAAATCTGATATCCGGTGTGGTAATGGTTTTAGAGATACATAATTATGTATGCCTACTAAATTTTACGGTAATAGTTTCATTGGTTCAGCTCAAAACGATTCTGACGATTTAAATTATAAATCATTTAAATGTAATCTATTTAAATTCGATTCTAGACATATAAACATATTTATAACATTATATGGTCAAAATTTAAAAAAAAAAAAAAAAAGAAAAGTATAACCAAATAGCTATGCGCATTTTATCCAGGAAATATTCGCTTTCAGAAAAAAAGAGCTTCTACCGTGGACAGTAGAAGAGACCGGGTTCGATTTTTAGTAGGTGATGTTATTTTTAGAGGATATTTTAATAAAACATTATTAAATAATAATTCAATGAAAACTCAAAACATTNTTTTTTTTGTTTTGTTTTTAAAAGTCGTTAAACAAATTAAAGGTATAAACATTTGTAAACTTAGTTTTTAATACCTAAATAAATTGATAAATCGAAATCTTAGGTTTGTTTGTGTTGTTTTCCACCCTTCTGGAGGAAAAATCTTGTACGGACCACGGGAGCAAAAAGTCATAGCACCCTCGCTGTAATTAACTCCCTCGGCTATGCTTCACGATTAAACTTCATGGTTCCCTCGGCTGCACCTCAGGAACCAACTAATTAACTCCCTCGGCTTCGCCTCGGGATTTAGACAGTTTGGTTCCCTCGGCTGCGCCTCAGGAACCAACAATAACGCTCAGGGAGTAATGCTTTTGTTTCCTCCCTTAATGCGTAAATAACTATTGATTTAAAAATAAACTTAATTAACAAATTACGCTGTTGTTAATAATTATTTATTTAATAAATTCTATGCAACAAATATAATTTAAATGAAAGTAAATGCAATGGGATTGACAGTATTATGTTAAAGTTATGATCTTTCACTGATTTCTTTGCTTCTCTTGATTAATATCTTTAGAAGATATCTTTAAAGTAATTTCGTTTTTCTTTTATTTTGATGGGTAGAATATTATACCATTCAAACCAAGTTAGAAAAAAAAGATAAAAAAATAATTGCCCAACCATATCGCAAAGATGTTCTCCCTTGGAATAAAGTAAAATAAACAAAACAGTTATCAAAGTATTAGAAATACTCGTATATATTTAGAATATAATATGTAAAGGCTTCTCTCCTTTTAACTGCATCCTTTGTTTTGTTTGGTAACACTGGTATAACCAGTGCATAACCTTCTTATAATTAATGTGTTGTATTTGTTTACCTTATTAACTTATTTACTGTTTGTGTTTAATATTGTTATATCTGTTTTACTTACTGTGTTGGAAATTACGTGTAATTTAATTCTTTTGTAGAATAAAATCAATTAAACGATCTTAGAAATTAAATTACAAGATCATCCCAACTGGTAAGAAGATGACTCATCTCTTTGTCCGATTAGTGAAGAAAGCCGAAGAAGAGTTTGTCATTTAACGGATTTCTCCCGATAAGACTAACTGGTATTTATTGCCCGATGAATCTAAAAGCCTAAGCGTTCACACTGCCTTGTCAGGTAAGAAACCTTTACAAAATGCAATTTCTGTAATTAAAAATGTTAAGGGTTTTAGAACAATAATAGCTGTTAAGATCGACAATGATATTCGCAAAGAATATTTCGACGAAGCGGGGAATGTTTGTTTCAAGGAATTTCCATTAGAAGAATGTAGTACCATCTCCAGTTTTCAATCTTCACAAATAGATTTAGAAGATAGAATCAAGCAATTAGAACAACAATTAAAATTAAGTACAACAACGGAAGAAATAAAATTGCACCACATAGAAAAAAAAATTGTTTTAGAAACTTTTGATAAATTATAATAAGACACGCAATAAAAACAAATAGGCCGTTACTCTGAAACTAGAATAACAAAGCAGCTGATTTTACGACTACCACACAATACCAACTCAACAAAAATAAAGAAATCTAAAATTAGTAAATTGTAAATAAAAATGATTATAAATAGTTAAGTATTAATAGTAATAACTCATAAATATTTTAGTTTATTTGATTAAAAAAAGACGATATATTTAGTTATTTCATTATCAGTTTTACTACGTTTTTATTATTCTTTTGTTTATGTTTTCAGATAACCTCTTTATACTGTTATCATAATATAAAAGAGAGATAATATGTCAAAATCTGTTTATTATTGGTGTCGCATAAAGATGGCTTCACAGCTAGCGAATACGTAATTGCTCAGGAGGCGTATTATTCTTCTCATATTCGTCATAATCACTTAAATCACTCATTGATTTTCATAAAAAACTGGATAAACACAGTTGTTACTTTAATAAACAACCAGCAAATTAGTTTTGTTTGAACGTAAACAAACTCTTTAATAGTGTAATACGTATCCGCTAGCTGTGAACCCACCTTTCTTATTTCCCTTCCGTGTTTTTATACTTAAATTGTTTTATTGTAACATATTTGTATGTTACTGCATCATTTCTATGTCTTTCTATTGTTTTATCTTTATCTGTGTATTATGTCTGAGTTTTATCTTTACCTNCGACCTTTTGCAAGGAAGACTATTTTTTTGTACTTATTGACTAGACTGTTAAATACTCTAATATTTTTATTTTTAACCTAATACTATCAGATAATTTCTGTTGAACTCCAAACATTTGGGATTTTTTAGAGAAGCTCATATCTTTCTCTCGTACTTTAATGATGTTACGCTTTTATAACCGAACCAAATCTAATTTATTTAAGTTCTCCCTTTTTTAAATCTGTCCAAACTTTTTTTATATTTAACTTGAATGAGGCCCGTTTCATACAGGGCAACTTTATGTGACGCCCAAAGACCGTAATGTATAGCTTACACTGGCAGCATACTCCATCACAAAAGTTGCGATGGTGATGAACGTAACCCAGTGTGAAACGGGCCAAAAAGTATCAATTTATCAATTTTAATAAGCGCAGATGGGTGAAATTATTATGCGACAATTCGTGTACTATATTCGACAAACTATCCCAATTTCTTAAAAATCATGAGTACTTTTAAAGATATTGGTGTCATTAAAATAAAAAATACCACTGGCGCCCAACGTGGGGCATTTTGTCGCCTCAGCAACACAACTGCGGCGTACAATTATTTTATATTTTGCCCTAGCTCAGTGGAGCTCCCCATCTCCAATGAGCTAAAAAGAGAGATAATATGTCAAAATCTGTTTATTATTGGTGTCGCATAAAGATGGCTTCACAGCTAGCGGATACGTAATTGCTCAGGAGGCGTATT
>KZ652230.1:46434-66513 GCA_001010745.2 Gerris buenoi
CCTACAAAAAAAATTGGAAACTTCATGGCTACGCCGGGTGACCTTAGTGTCAACCGATTTAGCCAAAATTTAGTACAGGGTATTTCCTCATGGGTACACACGTTTTTACCCTTTCGATTTTAAAAATTCGGGATTTTTAGCCCACCCTTACCAAGGTATAATAATTAGTAGTAGTAGTAATCTAGTACTTCCTACTATACGGGTAGGACGAAGCTCTTTTTGAACCTTAGCAATTAGGCCATCTTTTAGGCCCATTTGACAAGCCCCGTGGTAAAGAGTTCCAGCTACTTCACACATCATACATTTGTACATTGTACTGCCGAAGCGAGTATGGAGTGCCTAGCCTAGCCGTTAATACTGTCCATCCATGATTTACCTATAACTGACGAAAAATTGCTACTGAACCTCGAGATTTGTTCGTGTAGTCTCAGCATCATAACGCTTGCGCCGTTACATGTAGACCAGGCTATAGACATAGTTTTTATGCTAAGAAAAGATATGCTGACTCAAATTTAGAAATTATTCAATCCTTAATTCCGTCATTGTTGTGTAAGCTGTTATGCGTGAAATGCTGTTCCCTTTAGAAGACCATGAATAGATGGATTGTAAGCATAAAGCATTCGCAGTCTCTTAAAACCTTGCAAGAGTGTTGTGGTGTATCTTTGCATGCGTACAATTGTTATCCTTAGAGGATCCTAAATAATACTAAAGCATTTGTCTTAAACCTTGCGTAAGTATTGTATTAAGCAGTTATAAAATAATAACAAAAATTTATGTAAAATCGCTTTCTTTAATAAATAAAAGGCGCTGGTTTTAAAAAAGTAATATAAAATTTTAAAGAAGAAGTTGCACAAAAGACTTTTAATACTTTAAGGTACTATCAAAGTGAGGTTAGATTATTTCTATAGAAAACGTCGTTTAACGTAAAGGCAAGGTTTAAAAGTACTTTCTATATAAGCTTGAGGTTAACATAAAGTTAGAGAAGTAGTGCAACATTAATGGAAGGTTTTAAAACATTAAACAGGTTATGGTGAAAATTACTTGTTATAAGTTAGTTAATAGCAAAGTGGTAAAGTAGTCCAAAACTAGAGCTTGGTTTTATTAAAAAGAAAATTTTACTTCCAATATCTATTTTGAGATAGATGACACTATTCAATGCATCATTTTTTTAAGGGAAATTTATTATACAAAACATTTTTCATAATATGCAATCCAATCTAATTAAAAACCTTCATTTAAAAGGTAAGTATTTCAGAAATATTAACTTAACTTTATTATTTTAATCAATCTTACCTAAATATTTTCTTTGTTGTAGTTACCGTATAATTTATTAACAATGTACCTTCACAACAACCTTCTTGACAGGTATGTATTTCAAAACCAATCATAACCTATATACACTATCTGACCATGTCAGATTATTACCTTCCTTGAAACGTGATTCCAAAATTATCTTACACCTAAATTAAACCCACATAAACATTAGGACATCGAACTATGTCATAATACAAAGTAGCATTGGTAGTACAAAGCTCTCACACTCCAGCTGCATCCAATACCTTCAGTCTAAAATTCGAATGATCTTTTTTCTGTTTCCTACTTCATCCTTTATAATAACCTAAATAAAAGTACCCGTTATTTCTGACATGCAGCCGTCTTTTGATGTCAATCCATGATTCCATATCCTATTGTCCTAATCTAGTCTATAACCTATTTTCTAATAACATTCATATACATTTCTCCGGGGACTGAAAAGGAAATGATGTTACGTGATTTGTTGAACAAATTACTTGTCGACACAAATCGTGCCATTATTCAAACTTTCACTTAGTCATTCGGTCAGTCGTTCCGAAATACATATTGAGAAAGAAGCTGTGAACAAATGCTATATTTTTGCCGAGAGCAGACTATCAGCGGAGCAAAGTTTGACCGATTTGACTGACATATATTTCTAGATGCATTTACTTTTCAGCAGTATTTTATGCGAGTAAAGCTCCAGCCTATCAGTCTTTTTCGAGTTAGTCAAACTTCATTCAGTTCTTACAAGAATGTCTATCATGCCGTTCATAAGGCCATCATCAGTGCCGAAGAGGAAGAAGTAAGTTACATTAAAAAATAAGAATTTGGTTTGTGAGAGGTGAGTATATCATGTCGGAGAGCGACATAATACAAAAGTATTTAATGTAACTGACTTCTTCCTCTTCGGCACTGATGATGGCCTGCTTGTTAATTAAACCAGTTTTGATGTACGTGGGAGACAATTTGTGTTATTCCACAGAACCTCCTATATCTAATACTAACGCAGGGTTTTACAATATATCACACATTTACTAAGGAGAAGTTACGAAAACGATTGAAAAAACTGATGGAAGATTCAATTAAATAGTTTGAAAAACTATTCTCAAACAAGTGAAAGTGTAATAGAAAGTAGTATAAAAGTAAAGAAGTAACTTAGTTTCCAAATAAGTAAAAGAAGAAAGAACCAGTAAAAGAAAGAAAAAAAAAACTTACTCCATAATATATTATTTATCTTAAAAAACTAAATTGGACAGAAGTTTGTAATAACCTTCCATTTGTACTCTCGGCTTTGTTCGCAGAAAGGCACATCTTTTTGCCAGTTTAATTAAAAAAAGAAAGAAAAAAAAAAAAACTACGTCAAAGTTTTTCCTTTCTATTTAAAAAAAATCTACAGCAGATATGTTAAAGGAACGGTATTAGATCTTAATAGGGTATCATTTGGGCAATTGAGTAAGAAGATTGCTTCATTAGGTGTCATGAAAAATAAACGTTGAATTTATATAGTAATTCTAAAGAATTGTTTTATCCTGGATAAATTGTAACTTTTATTATTAAATTAATCGTTTTTCTATTATCTAAAAAAACAGCACCATAATTGTATTTTTTTGTTTAGAATATTTTTTAATTAATGCTATTAAAATAAAGTTTGAAATACAAGCAATCAAGGATGTATAGCTCTTTTAAATTATTAATATTAAAGAAGCCGGATAATAAATTATAATTTTTAGAAAGATGCTTAAATAACTGCTGTGACTTCGTAAATTAACATTTGAAATTTTCCGATATACATTTCCTGTTTAACTTACGGTAGAAAACAGAGATGAGAGAATATAAAGTGTTACAGTAGTATGTAAAAGAGTTCTATCGTCTTTAATTCTTTTGGCTGTATCTTATTTCTTGGGGATGCCTTTGTGCAGAGAATAGATTGTGGCCGCTGACTGATCGAAAGAATCGTTTTGATTCTAGGTAAGACAGATAAAATTTCAAAAATGGAGCAATTAATATGCAGTCATGTAGTACCAAGGCACAGCAAACCAAACCCACGATTAGAGATAGGAATGTGCCACTGCACGTGCTAAGCCTTGATTTCAGAAATACCTGCTCGTGAAAAGTTTTTAGTTGATAAATATGATAACGATGATAGTTGCCTTTATACTGACAGTATTTCCAGCACGCCTGACAGGCTTTGCTTCTGGTTGCCCAACCCTTTGGTTTTTCATATAAGCAGCCATATTTAGAAAAGGTCAAACCTTTTAACTAATCCCCTCACGAGCCAACTCCTTTAGCGTATAGAAAAAAAAAAGAGTCAGATTTATTGAGCGTTGGCCTGTCCCGTTTGAAAGACCTTGAGGTGGAATTGAAGGGACTGTAATTTTATTTAATAAGGGACTGGGATTGTAATTTTTTGCCACAATTTTTTTTGCCTGTTCTCAATCACACCCTCACACTACTACCATTAATTATGCATAGCATATGAACGTTTTCCAGTTATTTTATTATCTAATTTATTAATAATTAAAATCCTACTAATAGCTTAATCGTACACACAACAATCTAGATTTACAATGAATTCTGTGTATAAACTGATGTTGCTGGTTAAGATTGCATGTCTGTGGTGACAAGAATTAGTGGAAAAAGATTGCGAATTGGTGACAATTTGGCAACAAGCCAACTTGTCACGTCGGAATCAATGTGGCAGGCCGGCAGGCAGATTGAATTGCAACACTAAAATATTCGATCTTGTAGGAGGAGTCTAATGTTGGCAACCAAGTTATGCAGACTGTAATAATAGGGTTAGTAATCAGGTATAATATACTGTGAATAAATTCCCAATCGTGCACACAACAAAACTAGATCCATTTACAAGGACTGACTGATTTTGCAGGTAAATAATCATCATAAAATATTTTTCTTCTCCCTAGTACACTCCCGTCGTTGCTCAGGTGACGTCTCGTTTGAAGGTATCCCTAAACTTTTTTTGCACAAACAAATTTTTTTAAGAATCTAAATATAAAAAATTGAAATCCAGAATTTATGCTGATATTCGAAAAAGGTAAATTTATTTGCAAGTTAGTTAGTTGATTCTGAAAATGTTTCACGGATAGAATGCTACACTATTAACCGAATGACATAGGCTATGTTTTATTAGTGATTACTTGATTACTACAATTACTTTTATAAAAACGTGAAATTGTATGTTTGTAGGAGGAAATTTCAAGAAATATTGATCCGATACCATATTGTTTTACTGTTTTTAGACATCAACCTGCACACATACAAATTACAACTTACACAATTATCATTTACAGTTACATACTTATTACCATTTCATGCTATAGAATAACTTCAGCCTAAGGCCCCCTTTATTACTTCTCACTTCGTAGCTGTCATGTGTCAGAGGCAGGGCCTTCAAGCCTGGCAATGGCAGATTCTACACACCTAGCTGTCTTCTACCACCACGCAGGCTTGTAAAAGGACCTGCGATGAGGTTAAGCAACCACGATTTATACATATAGGTACATTTTATTAATTTATTCAACATAGTGCAACAACAATTTATTGAGTGTTACATCCTAACTATAATATCTACGATAAAGGAGTACGATAAATTTTGCAAATTTGATACTTTTATTCACGAAAAAAACAAAAAACAAATTTATACATTATATAAAACTAAGAGTTACAGTGATTGACTGACTGATAACTAATTCTCTTATTTTCACATTGACATAGAGTTTTGAAATTTGGTGCATAGATAGAGTATACCATAAATAGAAAAGTTCGGCTATTTTGATTCCAATATATGGCCACCATATTGAATTATAGTCGCCTTTATGAATTTATTCACATTTGATTATCTCAGCTTCAAGTGGACCAAGAGATTTTAAATTTGGTAAATGGACTTATGGTAGCTAAAGAAGAATATTAACGGTATTTCCCTTCAACATATGGCCGCCATATTAAATTATAGCCACCATTTTGGGTTTATCACTCACTATTAACTTATAGGTTCCAGTGCACGTACAGATTTGAAATTTTGTAGATAAGACTAATTGTAGCTAAAGAAGAAAATTAANATTGATCCCATTTTTCATTCACTCACTTGAGATCCAAAGATGCCGCTAAATTCACATCATCAGCAATCGTTCCAGAACCGTTACACCAATCACACCCAAGGTCGTCCACTCAACGAACAACTAACAAATCCAACTGTCTCTTGTGGACAAGTTGTCCAGCAAAGGACTCTGTTGTGCCTATTAGTTTTAAACATTCTTTTACGTTATTTATTATTATTATTTATTTTTTTTTTTTGTCTATTTTTAGCTATCTTAAATCTATGTTTGCTCAATTATATTATCCTCCAATACAGAATTAAACGTTGAGATTAGGTACATGGAATGTACCTAAATCAGATAATCAAAGCTAATGCTGCTTTGATTATTATCCACCATCTTAAAATCGGCCAGCCATTACAATAATTCTTAATTGATTTAGTCATATATTTATTTTTTTAAAAAACGGTATACCTACTTGTACTAAAATACGAAATTATGTAACTATAAAGATATGTCAATTATATTGTTTTTATTATTTTTCACACACAGCGCCAACTTTTAGACGGATAAGGCACGCGAAGCGCTCCATTCCGGCTAGTAATAATAATTATTATGGTACATAGCTTCCTCGCGTGCTATCATGTATACTTAAATGTTGATACGAAGGTATGTACTATGGTTTATTAAAAGGGGAGAAAATTAAATAAATTATTTAAACTGGGTTGCAAAAAACATAACATTAACAATAAAGTACGCAAGTGATAAAAAGTATAAGGAACAAGTAAGGAGTTATGAGCCACATAAATTGGAAGATAATGTTAAAACATCTAATTCATCAAATTGTCAAAATCTAATGTTGCATCATCAAATAAGTTCTCCCTAAATATAAACTCATTTTACGTATAGTAAATTAAAATACATTTACCTATACATATTAGGATTTTACTTTTAAGTATTTAAAATTATTTTGTATTTACAAAAAAAAGTATGCAAACGGATTTATGTTGTGCACTTATAGTTCAACCAAATAACTTTTCCAAAACTAATATTATAACATGTGTGTGTGTGTGTTTTTAATAGCTAAATATCTAAGATAAAATTGGTTTGAGATATCTTGTTTAATCTATACTATCTTTCAACAAAGTTTTTATTTGTATTATTATTTATAATTGGTTGTGTATAAAACTAAGTAATCATAGGATTCATGTTGTTATGTTTGTCTTTTCCTATTTCCCCTTCTCTCGTAGTTTATTTTGTACGCACAATTTGTCTTTATGGTTAAAAACCAGTTTGAAAACTTTCAATAAACCTAATTGTTAAACTACGGATTAAACAGTTTCTCTTCAACATGCTTTGCCAGAGTCGAATCCACAAGTTCTGAAGACAAGTATCGCAAGTTAAAGAGGAGAGTTTATGCTGAGACTTTAATAAACTCATGTTAAGTAACAAGAATTAATTAAACTTGCTTATGAATGATTAATTCAACTTCAATCGCAACTTGGTTCATCTAAGAAGAAATCCAATTAGTAGAATGATTTTAAATTTGAAATTTGAATCACAAGTAAATATTACGATTCTTTTGCATGTAATAATCAAATGTTTACATAGCTAAATAAAGATACAAATTCTTGTCAAATGCAATTATGTTTTACCGGGTACCAAATATGTGCATCGCTTATATTGGAATTTAAAATTTTAATAAGTAACTTTGCAGATAAATCCCGTGTAAGGTGAGATTTACATCATGAGGATTCGTCCGTGCGGGAAAAAACCCACTCCTTCAAGTTAGAAAGAATTATCTGCTCCCCAGTATCAATGGTTACGGGTATTTGATCGTATGGATTATAAAATATGGTTCGAAGAAGAAAGACGTCCATATAAAAGAGGACCATAATAGATGACGAATAATAACGGTCAAAACCGTTTAGATAAAAGGCTTATGGTATATTACTATATACAATTATATTATATTACTCATACTATAATATATTATATTACATAATAAGAACTCAGTTCTCGAGAAACTGGGTTAAAAATAAAAATTGTTTGGGCTATAATGTCTTGAATATCACAAAACATCGTACATTTTTTGAGAGAATTATTTTTAGCCTAGACAACAAGCTTGAAAGTACACAATAATCTATACATTTATTCATAGAATGTGAAAAAGGAGCTGATACGAATTACAGACACGCCAGCAATGAATATCAAAAGAGACCTTAGAACTAGAAATGGATTGTTGTTTTTGTCCGTTTATATGAAAGGGTCGAGATTAATCGTCCAATTATGCTTTAATTGAGTAATTTGCTCTATTACAGCTGTTGCTGGATGGATTTAGGGATGGGAAGGAAGGAATGGGATTCATCTCAGAGTCAACCATTTGAATACTTAGAAAATAGAAAAATGATCGAGAAATTACTCTTTCAATTGCAATTATTTTTGTGTGGATTAAAAATATCAAGAAACTAGTTAATAACTATGAAATATTATGTCTTTTAACACTATGCATTTATTGAGCTTTTAGAGAAATTAAATTATTTCGGAATAAGGTAATCAGCAAACAATCTAAAAACCACCATCAAAAAATGTCCGTGTGAAGCATACCGACAGTGTTTGCTTACAACCCTAAACGACTTTGCGCAAGACCTGACTGGAAAGCCTTTAAGGTGAACCGGAGCGTCATAACTATGGAGTTATGTTATAATTTGATAGCACACACGCTCAGGTTTACCTGTTGTACATGTTGATTGTACATGTTACCAGTATGGGTTTACCTTTTAGGTATACCTGCCTCAATATGTATGGCCGGCTTTAGCAAGTAAAATTAAAATAATATAACTAGGATATCGTATGAATCTGAATTTAGGATCGAATTAATTTATTCTTTCACAAGGCATTATTTTTCAGTCATATGAAACAGATCATAATGTGTGAAATGACTCACATTATCATACATAATATTATATCGTTATATGAGTGTTTTTTATTTGTTTTAGACAGTTTTAAATACTTAGGTATGACCATATCATACTTTTTTTTAAATTTGACAAAATTAAACCAAAAAAGTTAATAAATGTTCCAAGTAGGAATGAAATATAACCGCTTAAAAAAACTGTAAAAGAAAATGATAATGACGAAGTAGAGAAAATATAGGATTTCTAAATTGGAAGGGACAACCAAAATAGAAATAATAGCCATACTTGGACAGTACTTCAGGTTTTGTTTCCACTTTTTGTTCTCATGTTACCGTGATTACGAGTTTTTTGTGCAAAAGAGAGATGAAATCAAAGAGATATAAATACTTCGAATTGTAAATACCGGGAGGAAATAAATTGTCGAATAGTTTCCTAGAATGTTTGAAACTAGTAATTTTGTCGGAAAATTCTAGGTTTAATACCCACGCGATTTCGAACTACAATTTTAACTTTATCTTATCAAACTTGTTTCCAAACATTTTCTTCACTAGCCCCCCAATTTACTTTGTCGAGTGAAGTGGAATTAGTTTTCGAGAGGAAAAGTGAAAAAGTTATCATTGATCCAAAGGAGGAAAAAATAAATAAGGAGTTTCATCGCATGGAACCAAATAATTGATTTAATATCACCTCGATATTGCAATTACGTTGTAAGTAAAGAGCGATTAAGATCCAAATACACTTTAAGACTCAACTTATCCAAGTTGATTAATTCCAAACAACTGGAAAAGTTATATAAGATGTTGGACAAATGTTATATAAATGGTAATGAAGATTGAAAATTGATTACTCTTCTCTACTGAAAGATTTTTAAACCGCACAAATACTTATTAACAGGCTAAAGTTACAAAAAATGAACTTTTCTTGAGATTAAAATGATAATTATTAGCAATGACCAATAAGATAATTAATGAGATAGTAAAATTTGAATGTCTAAACAATTATTTTTCCTAGTTTACATTCAAATAAAGTTTATTATAAACAAAACAAAATAATAATACATTCCTTTAATACGAAGTAAAAGAAAATAGGAATTTTTTTAAAATTAAAATGTTTAAAAGAGGTAATAGTTGAACTCGAAACAATAATCCCCTGCAATATACGACTCGACGAGCTTAAAATATAAAAAATTTCAAGATAATAATCAGGTTATTTTCCACAATCCAAAAAATGTTCACGTGGGAAGTAGAACAATAAAAACAACGGTTATTTTCATTTCGACCAAGGCCATTTATGTTACTACCAAGGAGTATTTATGTTTGGCGCACCAAGCGACATTCCAATTATTCGGCAACAATATAATAGGAACCACTCTTGTAGCCAGGTATAAAACTGTCGCCCCGTATTTTACACAACCCTACTTTTCCATTTAAAGTATTTCAACACCTTCAATTTTCTTTTATTTTTTCCTCTTAATTATAAATAGTTTCGCACTAATTATTAGCCACTAAAAACAAATAATGAGTTATCACTAAATAATTTATTATGCTAAATATGATTTTGCTTCCGAGCTTAATAGCTTAGCTCCGAAGGTAACTGAGACTACGTGGTCGTTCCAAAGGACGAAAATGTTTTAGGTCTTCGATTTCAAAAATTCTAAGACGGAATAGAGAAAATTTTTGGTTCCGTGCCTGTCTGTTGGTCTGTCACTCAATTTTTGCGAACCAGCATATTTTAAAAACTACTAGTATATTTTTTTTAACTTATAAGTTAAAAAGACCTCTGAAGACCTATAGGTATTCAGAGTTTAATAAAAAAACAAACTTTTCTTTTAAAAGAAGGTGATAATCCTTTAATTGGGATATCTTCAAACCTCGTTATGATAGCCCCTGATTAATTTGAACCTGCTAATTTTTTAATTTTTTTAATTTGTCTGTGCTCTTAAATGTTTGCTAAATTAATACTTTCATTCATGTAAAAAATCAAAACAATTTTGACAGATTAAATGAACGAGTAAATAGGAGGCGAACCGAGGGTTGACTGTCTGTAGGGCTCTCACACTATCGGTCTGATTACGGTACGCACAGGGCAAGCTCCGGTCTAGATCGCTCGGCAAGCAATCCTGATCGGACCGTGCACTGTACGTGACCGGACCGTGCCGAAGGTGGGAATGCTTCTATATAAAAACATGGAAAGGGATCTTGATCTGACCTGACCTGACCGTGATCAGCCCTATCCATGACCGTAGGTGTGAATCCACCTTAAGGATTTCTTTTTTTTTTTTTTGGTTTTACCAACGAAACCCTAAAAAGACAATAATGGCAATTAGAAGTATAAAATCAATAAAGTACGTAATCGGATGCAAGGAAGCTTTGTGCCACACCAATTGGCAGTCTATTTTTTTCATTCAAAATTTTTGTTTTTTACATAAATATAAACAGAATAAATGTCATATAGTTTTATCTCAATATAGCTTATATATGCTAATTTCACTGTATTGGATGAAAAAAAATTGTCAAGAGGGTATTGCAAATAACTAAGATAGGTTTGAATAAAATTACAATCAGCATTTTCAATGTAGTTTGAATCAATATGTGATTTGTGATATAAAGGTACTTTTACCTTTGAATGAGGAAGAACTGCATAACAAGTGAGATGCATTCAATATTCAATTCTATTAAATCACACGATCTGTCCCTCACCTGCAACATACAGAGTAAAGTCATAATGAAATCAAATAATGGAGATATCGAAATATTTTGAAACAAAATTTATATTCACTTCCAAAGACAGATTTCAACTGCATTTTCTATATGATGACAAAAATTATTATTATTAATTTGTATTGATTTATTTGTTGTTGTTAATTTTTAGAAATATCTTTAGTTCATATGTTTAAAATAAAATTTACTTTAATATTTTTGAAATAGCAAATAAATAATAACTAATAACTTATTTAACTAAAATGACTTATTGAAAATAAAACCAACTATATTTAACTTATTAATATGTATACTAATTTATTTAATATAAATCTATCAAAATCTCTAAGTCAAATTTTTAAATATAAATCGATTTTTTTTTCTCTTTATCCATATACATATATGAGAGGGTCAGTGCTAAAGTGGGCCAAGTCCATTTTTTTTAAAAAAATGAGATAGAGATATATTCTGAAAGCTTATACTGTAACAGACCAAGTCACAGTAGCTTCCGTTTTAAATGTCATAAATTGGATTTTTTTTAAGGTATCAACCTAAAATCTGTAAAATATATTTATTAATGAACTAAACTATAGAATAATCGTATTAATTAAACTTTATTTTAAAAAAATGAAGAAGTGAAATTTTTAACTAAACACAACCCACATGAGACCTAAGAAAAGAATTTCTATATAAATATTAAACTTTATCTTGCAAAAGTAATTAGCACTGAGTAAACTCACAAAAGTATCGGCAACTACAAAACTGTAAACGAAAAGAATCTTTATAGTAAAGTGAAAAGTTTATTGAAAGACTTGCTTCATGCATACAAATATAATCTATATCTATGGCGCGTATAAAATCGAAAGATTATCACGATACGTGCAGAAGGGATGCTGCGAATGATATGTTGCTACAGTAATATTGACTTATTAGTCCAGTAATTTTAGTCAAAAATATGGATTCTGTTCCAAAAAATGAAATCGTTATTTTACAAAAAGAAAATATATACATATGAAAAATAAAAAAACATTTTTAAGATAATTACTCATTATCACAAGAATTTATAATTACTCATGATCTTGTATTATTTTAGTAATGATATGTAAGAGAATGATATCATTTAAGTATCCACGTTTAAGAATACGAGGAAGCTCTATGCCAGACTAATTTGCGGACTACTTCTTTTTCATTATCTTACGACATAATTAGGGAAAATTATATAAGCTTAGCTTACAGTTAATATATTAGAACATTCAGCTTTAATTTAAGTATAAAACCATTTGATCACAATATGCCAATCTCTTCAGAGCAACACAAATTGTTAAAAACGACAGACATTTCTGTAAAGAGAGACAAATTTTGGTATTCAATTCTTCATTTCCTTGATGTTGAATTCATTGTCAAATACACGAATAATTCTCTCTCCCATGATTATATTGTTCTAAGTAAGTGACTGGTATATATATATATATATATCGATGACGGTACCCCTCTAAGTAAATTGATTTGATTAATCCCTTTATATATGAGTGAATAATAAAGAGGACAAAAGTAGATTTAGCTTTATTGACACAATTTTAAACAATTCCACGTATGCCAACACTTCTGTAATAAAGTCAAAAATTGAAAATCTGGATAAATATTTTAATATGATTATAATAAAATAACAATACAGGTTTAAGATTAATAAAATAAAGCAAATATATTAAAATTGTCTTCAAATTCTGTAGAACGTCCTATATTATTGGGCAAATGGTCACATAGCTTTGAATTTAATTGAATGCCCAGTGGGGCCACATTCATTTTTATTCAAAAAATGCTCTTCAAATAATATTAAATGAGAGCAGACAGTTAAAATTAATATTGGGCCAGCAATATTAATTTTTGCCTAACCATTGAAGTTGGATTGAGTACTTTTAAGACCGCCGTTTCGCATCCATTGCTGGAGACTTATCAGGATTGTGGTGTCCGGGTGGTGGGTTGGATTTTCTGCTAATCATCGTTTGGAGGCTATTCATTACAAGCGAAAATGCCTCTCTTTTTACGTGGTCTGTTGATAATTATGTTAATGATTGAAAGTAGATGTAGATTATTTTCAATAAATAGATTATCACGAATTAACATTGTGGATTTTTGGAAAAATAAATAAATAAACAAAGAAGGTCTGGGTGTTAGGAGTGCAGATTAATTAGGCTACGAGGGGAGACACATGGTGTATTATGTTCCTAGAATTCCAACTTGATCTAATTTGTTGATAGCCTAAGCAATGGCAATAATGTAGGTTTTGTTAATGACCGATTAAATATAACAGGAGTACACTGTAAATCGAGATGTTTTTAATATTTTATTCCGTGTGAACTTTGACCTATTTAGTATGTTGTTTGACATTTGGATGCTAGCACAATCTTTGTACATGTCGGCTTTTGACATGAGACCATACAGATAAATAAAAAAAAAAAGTCAGGTTCAGTCGGACGTTGTGCCTCTCGCACAAGCCAGTATTTCGTCCCTGTTATTATTTAGGTTGGGTCCAGACGTTGATGAATCGCTCTTGGATTGATTTCGCTAGCCCTGGATGCTTTGGTAGTGCGGTTTTTTGTTCTCTCCGCCCCGGTGCGGAAGTATTGTTCGCTGCCATTCCTTTTGTGAAGGAAAATCCTCTCATGTGTAGCCTCGCTGATTCGGCTCGACGTTTCACAACCGCATTCTATTTTGTATATTTAACAATTACTCTCAAGGTCTGAAACCATGTCGTTACCAGTGCATTCCTTTGACCGCAATTTGAATTTTCGCTTCAGTCAGCAAGAATCACTAAATTATACTTGTATGAAAACGAAAACAATAAATCAAAACTGATATTAGTTCGGTGTGTTCTGTGAATTTTCTGAAGTAGATTGCTTCGTTAAAATTCACACGAATGAGCTTTTCTCGTTGAAGCAATTAAGTGGTTTCTGGAATTAGAAAGAGCTGCTCTTCAAATGATCTCGGTCCCACGGTTCTCAACTAGAATGAGTTTTAACAATCCATTTATGCTGCTATTAAAGGGTGTAACAAACTATTCATAGAAAAGAACTTTTCTCTCAGAACCAAGAAATCTTAATTTGCAACTAAAATTAAATTAGAGTGAGTCTGACAAAGTGTCACTGACGATATTTTAGAACTCTACACCTACGATCTTAAGCTTATAAAACTGATATTTTTAAACATATAAACAATTCTTCTTAAAGAAATTCCATGAACCCCGCAAAAATTCGTATAATACAATTTACTCATTTATAAATAACTTCCTCTTAGTATTACAAGACAGTAATTTCAACATACGATTTTTTGAACTCACTCAGAATGAATAAAATCATAATCTAAGAACGTAAGAATGACCGGTCTTGTAAAAAAGTATTTTCTATTTTGGCAGCTTTCGGTCTTTATAAGCCCATCATCTTCGTGATTAATCCGTCTGATGATAATTCTATAAGGGCAAAACCTGCATAGGAGCATTATTTTACGTGAAGACATAACTTCGCTGAATGTATAACGTAATAGTTGGTTAGAGAATTAATACCACCTTTTAAATTTAATTAAGAATCATACAAGTTTCTTGGTTCTCATTCATTAAAGAAAGCGGGGACAGAAAAAAAAAAAGATTAAACAAACTATTTTTGATAGAAGTGGCATTCAAGATTGGTGTCGATTTAAGATAAGGGTAAGTAAAGAACAAGAAGAAGGGGAAAAACGAATGCACAAACTATTTAAACAAATTTGCTTAAAGTGCCTTCCAAGATTTGTATCGATCCAAAGACAAGAGTATGGATCGAGGACTAGAGTAAGGGGATTCCCCTTGAGGATTTGCTAATTTGGATGTTGGAAGAAGGAAGGATAGAAAATGAAGGAGTGATTGCGAAGGTGAAGAGAGAGATGGTTGACGTGAATTGTCTGGAATAATTGATAAGTCATTAGGGATTGGGATGAATTAAGTAAGGGAAGGGGGAGTCCGAGTGAAGGATCATCTTATTAGCATTCATTAGTAGCTCGGTCATCAAATTACCACGGCAAAACTGTTTTACTCTAGCTAGTCCTCGCCTCGTTCCAATAACTTTGGCAAAACTTCAACTATAAACTCTCCTAAACCAGCTCCCTCAAGAATAGCATTACATTTTAAATAAAACTAGTAAAATTTTAACTTCATTTACAACTATGTCAATCCAAGGGAGGAAGAGTTTTAAATCGCACCAATGATACATACGACTGACGATACTTTCCGCCCCTATTTAAACACTTCCAATGTTGAATCAAGGATGACAACAACTCTAAAGACACCTAAGGCGGAATCCGCATTGTACGCGAATCCGAGTGAGGCGAGACCGACCCCAGCGAGGGCCGATTATCCGGAGACGTTATTGTGCTTACGATCTTAACGATCTTGAACGATGAAAACCTGAGAAAAAAAATTAAATCATATTTGAAATGTTATAAACGGCGCAAAATAAATCCCACAACATATTCATGGTTTTCTTAGATTTTATAATTCTGCTGCATAGTACATATATTAAGGATAAGATAAAATAATTTAAGAAATAGAACATTAAAGAAATTTTGTGTACTTTGTCTTATCTACCATCGTTTTAACTTTAATTTATTAGACCGTACATTCACTTCTTTGTGGATCGACTTGTGGACGAAAACGTTTTCCCAACAAACATGTTTGATTTAAATCACTTGGCTCTGCCCGGACTTGCTTAGCGTTCAATGTGAATAGCCTTATGCTGATTCGTGTTTTTGTTTCTGAAAAGCAATAGGACACGCTCAGTATCTCTCGTATTAACGCGCTATCTGAAAGCCACTTTAGAAAATCTCTAAGAAATATTGGATTATCACTAAGAATTAAATTAGACTTCTAGGGTTCTCCAATGCTAAAAGAAGGTAAAGAAACTCCGACAATAGAAATAAATGTACCATACTACCTTATGATATAAAATAGAAAAGGTACATGCATTTAAATGTGGAAATCAGAGAGGAAGATAAAATCATCCTATAGAGAACAAAACAAGTGCAAATAATAGAAACATTTCTTTAGCTTGAAATAAAAATAAGAAAATCAAACATTGTTCTAGCTTCCAAACTAGATACATTTAAAGTAAATATAAGAAAAATAAACAAAAAAAATACATGGTAAACAGATGCTTCTGAAGTTAGTTTGCCTACATATGACAGTTAATCTCATCAACAATTTTTTGCATACAATATAGAGCGGACAGAACAGTAGAGAAAGGAAAGATACCTAGACAAACCATCGAACCAGCATGAGCAACGAGATCGAATGTTTTTCACATATCAACAAAGTACGCAGCATCAACTTGACCTTGTTGAAAATTGTTTGGATACCAAGAAAGATGATGGCAGATGGAAACAAGGTTGGTTTATAAACAAATTTAGCTTCTTTAAGTAATAAGTAATCTTTCCTCAATGGGAGAAGATGAGTCCGTTGGTGATGATTGATGATTGTGTGTGTGAGTCCGACCATTTGGATTGAATTATTTTTAAAATGCAATCTAACCATTTACTTAAAACGTTTCCATAAAAATATGTTTAACTCAACCTACTCGGCCCTTAAGGGGCCCACACACTTACAGTTTAACTGCAGGCCGTTATCTTATACGATTATCGTAAGGCCAAAATCTCAGACCACCACACATTAACAGTCCATCGCCTGCAGGCAATCGTAAAGAACTACAGATCTGTGCCTGTATGCGCCACACACTGTGCGATGAGCGCCTGCAGGCCGAGATCTGACGATTTTTAACTGCTGAGGGAAATAAACAAAATAAAGACGATCCACTCTACACGACTGCAGGCCGACTGGCGACTTTGTCCTTGAGGCACAGTCCTGACAGTCCACGGACTGTCGTCTCTCCTTCCATCCGATCCTCGCCTCTACCCTCCAAACACCTACAGTCCACCTCCGTCTGCAGTCCGTCATCTTAAGGAAAACTGATAAGTGTGTGGCCAAGCTCCGTGGACTGTCAGATCATTATCTTCAGTTAAACTGTAAGTGTGTGTGGGGGGGGGGAGTTTACACAACTTATGACAGCTTTTTAAATGTGTCTAAAATAAATTTATTAAGCAATTTAAATGATATTTACGTCATAGTACTATTTATTTAATACTTTCCAATTTATCTTTTATTCCTAAGGATAATAATACTTTTCTTTTTACCTTCTGAGAAGGTGATATGAAGTAAAAAAGTAGTGATTGGTCGACAAATGGGCTATATTTTGGTGTGCCACAAATGCTTCTTTGTATGATAATTAGATAAGAGTGAAATAGTGATTTTAAGATAACCGAGCCTCTCTACGGTAAGAGGAAAGTCAAATTACTTACCTGTTCATGTTCACAAGACTGAAGAGATTAATGTTTCCTTTCAACAAAACTAGTTGCCTTTAGTTTAAATCTTACTTAAGTAATCTTCTAACCTAACCGAACCAGGTAACTACCACACTAAGATGCCTAGCTTTACGATGCATCTTTCCCTACCTGTAATTCATTATTCTTGTACTCTAAACATTTACTTGTTTTAGCCATTTAACCAACGTCAAACCTCAAGCACTTACCATAAACAAACCACAATTTAACGCAGAAGTTAACCGGAATATTAATTAGATCTCGTGTTGTCTTGAAATTCTAAAATCGTGGATGAATTGGATAAAGATATTTTTTTTTAAATTTAAACAAAATATATTAGGTGAAAAAGACATGCATGGTTTTTCTTGTTATCTTGCTGCTGTTTATTTTAAACCCCGATCTACACAATAATAAGAACAGGAGAGGGGACCAGCCCACTTTAGTTGATGTGATCATCCATGTGAAACATATCTCACCACTCATGGGTTCTAACCTGATAATCTATCGGTTTTTTGACCGTGGTTTCAGGCGAGTAGCGAGTAAGCTCAAAGGGGATTACTATGAGCGTGTTAATCAAGGACCTTCTTTGAAAATATTTAGCTAGTCAATAAGAAATTGTAGATAGTGTTATACATTTCCGGATGCATGATCTAGGCACGGTCGAAGCAGTCGCGATTGTCCCTGTTAACCACTAAAATAACCTGTAGGTTTACGGATTTTAGGTTGGTATTTCCGAACGCACCGGTTACTTTTCATGCGGTCTGGTAAGCGATTCCGAACGTTATGCTACTCTCCATTATCTGATAATTATTAGGATCAGACCCTCTTCAAAATAGTTCATACAATTAGACAGAATTCTTCACTTTTTTCGGTTACTAAATCCCCTTAACATTTTTTGTTTAACAATCATCATATCTTCTTTCATTTAACTTCCTCTTATATTTAAGACTTTGAATCTTAGTTGCCGTCCAAGATAATTATAGTTTGCATTTCTCCAGCAGACCTAAGCAAATTTATAATAACATTCTAAAACACAGACTCTATCACAGAAACAAGGCAGATGCGGTTACAACCGGCTTTTCTCTAAAGGGTGCTGTGTCTACAACGGTAATACCTACATCAGTAGGGTTTTATTTTCCTTCGCCCTTGACTAAGAAGCTTACCAAAGGTTTCAACGCTNAATAATTTCCCGTATGTAAGTTCGTTTTCTCTTTAGATAAAGATGACATTAATTCATTAGTTGTATTTTGTGCCGAATTTATTATTTCGGGAGACGTATTATTCTCCGCATATTCGTCATAATCACTCATTGCTTTTCACTAAAATAACAATATAAACAGTTACTTTAATTAAACTAACAGCAAATTAGTTTTGTTAAATGTAAACAAACTCGCTAATCGTGCGTAAAGGTGAAGAATTCTTCTTCTTTACCGCCCTAGGGTGGTAAAAAAGAGGGATTCTTCAGATTTATGAGACGCGCATGCGCAATGAATACAAGTACGTAAAGAACCACTTTGTGTGCATCTAAACAAAGATAGAATGTTTATATTTCGTACAATCGTAGATTATATTTTCTACAATCGTATTTCGTACAATCGGTTCCACTTAGCGAGTAAGTGGAACCTCCAGGCAGAATTTTAAGGCGAGATAATGCGATGAGTAAAAAATGGCCACCATCTTGAATAAAGATGGTGGATTGTAAAATGAATTCTTAACACCTAAAAGGTATGAAGAACCTCCTTCAGAAAACTGAATTTATTTTCTTCTTAAGTTTTGTGACCGTGTAATGAAATGATTACACGGTAAAAATAAAACTATAAATATTTATTATAAGTTATAACTAAGGAAAAAGATTAGAGTCGGAAAGATAATATACTTACGAAATAGACTCCCCTAAATCCCGCCTTTATATTCTTCGGTCGAGATTCGAGATCTCTTTTAAAGAAAATCCTGCACACAAAGGATTTGCTTTTTTTACAAAAAAATGTTAAGAGTGAAGCGACAAAGGATAAGTAAAAAATACTAAGGGAGCGAAGAAGAAGACAATCAGTGAAGAATCCAGTCTACCCGCAGTCCTTTTAGATATAAACAAGACAAAGAAGTCACTATCAAACCTTTTGACTATTCTAGTCAAAAAAACAAGTTGAGGTTAGAAAGAGAAGCTACTCATTAGAATAACTGTTAGTAAGAAGGAAATACTCCTGAAACATGACAATCCTCCACGAGGAAAACAATTTAAACTCAAGGACAAAACAATAAGAGTATAACATTACCGGTCCTTATGCTACTTTAACTGCATACAAGATCGTTTAGCATATATTCAATGGGGAAAAAAGGTTGTTCAACTTAACTGGCAAAACTAAACATACATATTTAACATAATAACCGTTGTGGTAATGCGACCTTGTTCCGTGTACGATAAAAGGAGCTTGGAAAACTATTTTCCAACGTGGAAATGTTGGTTTTATATTTGAACCACTGCATTTGATAATCACCAACATTTTACAGACATTCTCTACAAATAGGAGGTAGAGAAATAGATAAAAAAAAAATATATATGTATATATATAAAAAAGTTATTTCCCACAATCAAGTAGAAAAAATAGGGTAGTGCTGATAATTACATTCTTTGCATTTTATAATAGAATAAAATACTTAAGATAATTTTTTATTTAGTTTGGAATTTATTGAAGAGAAAGGAAAGAAAAAGAAAAT
>KZ652230.1:84233-96259 GCA_001010745.2 Gerris buenoi
AAAAAAAAAAAAAAAAAAAAAAAAAAAAAAAAAAAAAAAAAAAAAAAAAAAAAAAACAATTAGAGCAAACAAGCAAGCTCTAGAAAACAGATACAGCGGTACTTATTTAGATTGTTACCCCCCTATGAGTTTTTATAATATAAATGACTTAAACTAAATAACTATTAAGGCAAAGGGAAGTATAGTCCAATGTACTTTGGGGAAAAATGAATATCACACTTGTGTTTTTCTATGGGGAGTAACATTCTAAAGAAGAACATTCCATACGCCTTCTTCAGATTGTTACTAGATTTTCTTTATAAAGGCAGTAACAATCTTAAGAAGTGCCGATACGGCAAACAAATAGGACCTAGAAGGACATCGTAGAGCAAATAAACTTCGTCTGAAAGAATCAAATTGAACAAACAAGAAGGCTCTAGAGTTCTAGACGAAACACTTGAGCAGACTGTCAGGCTGCAGAAGAAACATATAGACCAAACTTACTGCTTCGGCAAGAAACAAATACAGCAAACAGACAGGCTCTGGAAGAAAATAGGAATGATCACAGATTCCGTTACCTTAGACAAGCTCGGACGTATAAATTATTCAATATATTGCTATATTTTTATGAGTTTATTTTTTATTTATCCATTTCTACGTATATCTAAAATGAACCCTATACACATTTTAAAAGATATATGTGTGTACACACACACACTTATAATTTAATATAGAGGAACCACTTATATTATTAGTTAAATAGGAATTATTTATCTTATCGAAAGTTATAGTGGGTACATATTAAAGTGCAATCGGAAAAATGTCCAATTTTTAAGAAATTTAAAAAGTTTTGCTTACTCAAAAAAGTTAATGATGAAGATAAATCCGCTTAAATCTCGGATTCGAATTTTTTGGGTATACTTACAATACTTTTTCAATATACAATACTTTTTCATTTATAGGTAAAGAGAAGTAATAAACATATTATTATATTAAAAAAAAGTATATAAATAAAAGTAGATCCTGTGTATGTTTTCTTATAAACATGAATAAGAGGTTTAGTATTTATTTNGGACATTTAAAAGGAAAAAATTATTAGGGTCTGAAGGGTCTAGAGAAAATGTTATAGGAGTCGGAAAAGACCTAAGAAAATATTTGCTAAACAAGCATAAAAGAAGTAATTATTGAGGTAAAGAAGCATCATATTTTTATGCTTTCAATACCAACGAAGCAGCAAAGGGTATAGGTATTTTGATCATTTCATGAAGGACAAATAACTGATTCAATGATATAAAAGTAAGTTATATTATATTCACAGATTTATACATAGTATTATTAATGATTAAAAAGTATATATTTGTTTTTGTTTATAAATTTGATGGACAGTTTTACTTCTTTAGGCATTATAAAAGTTAAAAAATAGAATAGAAAAAACAAAATGTATTGTGTGTATGTGGAATAAAAATGTAGACAACTATATATAAGTGAAACGTATCCTCAGTTGCCTCGATTTTTATTATTTATTTAATGAAATATACAGACATAAAATAAATTATTCAAACAACTGGTGTTTGCCATATGGTCAGCCTTATCGTTCGGTAGAATATTTTTGTTTTATTACTAGTTTTTATTTATACTTAAAATCAAATAACTAAATTAATAAAATATTTTATTGAAAAAAATAATAAGTTGCGTTATAAATTGGAGTTGTTTGAGGAGAGTTTGTTTTACTTGAAAGAGACTTTCATATAAAGTTGAGCACAGTATTTACATGTTTTCCATTTCTAATATGAGTTCAAAGTTTCTGGTTGTAAAATCAATGATTCCGAGTTTTGGCCGACAAAGTTTGTTCAAGAAGGGCAGAAATGCAGGAAGTTTTGGAAAACTCACAAAATGAAAACAGTGTATTTTATGATTATGTGGATTTTAATATTAATATTTTTAATGGGAATAAGGTATCAAATTGAAATTGATAAAAACTTAAACTCAATAAGGTTAACTAATGAATCTACTAATTAGAGTAATCGGACATACTAATAGCAGATCACCAGACCGATATCTCATTTTCCGGGGGAAATGAAGTAATTCCTTAAATACAACTACTCGTAAATTATTATATGTATTGTTGGCTGGTGATAGCGGGAAAAATCAAGGTCACGTACAAAAGAATTTTAAGGTCGTTATCATTTAATAGGAAGGTTAAATTAATTGGCTAAGGATGTCGTTTCAGCTCATACAAAGGGTTCGTAGGCAATTAAACAAATTGGACGAGTTCGTTAACCAGCATAATCGACCNGAGTCTACAAGAGAGAATGAAGTTGAACTTAGATTACCATAAAATCACTTAAGCAAATATTGGTAAAGAGTACCCTCAAGCCACTTCTTATTACTTCACTTAGTGTTGAGGAAATATGGGTTTTCTTGGGCGGTTTTAGTACATTTACTAATTTTTAAATATTTTTCTTCGTCGTCCAATGCTGCCACGATAGCCACCATTTTCAATATGTTTTGAATTGATATTTTGATACTTTAATATTTTTACTTTCTTAGCATAATTAGAATTTAAATTGTCGAGATAAACTCGTCTAGATAAACTTTGTCTAGATAAAATTCGAGCAACATTTTCACTTATATTTGACCTCAATATTTTTAATCTAAACAGACATTAGATATCTAGAATTAATATTTATTTTTTAAATAAATGCCTTCTGCTTCAACACTGTCTGACAGGAAAAAGGCCAATTAAGTTAATTACACCAAGAGCAATTCCTTTGATATCTGCAATAGTTGAGAAACTTCAATGGTTTACACAAACTTTGGGAAAATTAATATTTGTTAAAATCCGACCGTCGAAAATTACCTTAAATTGTACCAGAGCTCTTCTAAAATTATTATAAGACTTGAAAAAGACAAGTATAATAGAGTATAAATTTATTAAATAGAAACATATTAGAAATGATTAGGATAAATGGACCCTTTATATAACAAGATTTCATTTGAAGCATAGATAAAAACAAAGATTATATTAGAAAAACAAAGAGAGACTGGAAAAACTTGGGGACATAAGTACAATCCAAGGATTGAAACTAGTGGAGAGTGGAGAGTATTCATGCCAGCTTTATGAAAGGACCCAAGTCAAGCAAGAAGACAGATGGCCAGGATATTGTGCGAGAGGTGAAATCTCGTGGATATAAAGGCTAGACCATTTAGAACGATTCCCTAAGGCAAGAACACGCAAACAAATGTGAAAAGAAGATTATAGAAATTTTCTCAGGAACCATATTTTTCCTGGTGAAAAGACGTATATGGTTAGATCTTTATTGAAGTAGAAAAACATTTGAAATTTTTTAAAATAAAAAAAGTCGGAGCCATTTTCGACAAGTACCTATTTTTCAGATTTATGAGGGGAAAACCTCCAAATTAAAAGCAAAGATTCCGGCATAAAGAAGTACGATTTTTAAAATTTCATCGAAATCGACCCAGTAGCTTAGGCTTAGAACAGTAAGACACTTTATAAAAACCTTCGAACCTAATTTGGCACTTTTTTACTTTAGCACTTCCCTATTTCCCTTATAGTTATTTAGACAAAGGAACATATACAGATATTCCTTAGTCTAAATTACTATTAAGAAAAATAGATATTAATTCCAATGTTTAGCTAGGGACAAAGGAATATCACACTTTTGTATATAATTGTGGTCATATCCTTTGGTCTAATTAAGATAAAGGAATATTAAAGACAAAACAGCCCTAGGAGCCTCAATGACTTGGGGAGACAAACACACAAACCTTTAAGTCTTTGTACGGCAGACTATTGCTTCAAACCAAGGGGGCTGCTAAAGTAGAAAAGTGCGCTAATTTATTACGAAAATTCGTCAAAATAAGAAATCACAATACTTTTTCTGTGCACATAACTACGTACTTGTGAAATTAAAACTATGGGCATTTCAATTATTATTTTACATCAATTAAACCTCTCTTCTTACCGTGAAAAAATATAATTCACATTCTTATGAAAAAAAAAGAAAATTANTGTCTAGCGGTACTACATTTAAAAGAAATGATTACTTGTTTTGATTTAAATTTTGTGATAACACTTCATAATTATGACTAGAGAGGTTAATAGACAGTACTAGGGTGGATCAAATATAAACAGGACTTTGATCTCTGAGCACCAACGGTTGATGGGAGCGGACATCTGTTTAGGTGGGGTCATTAGAAGGGGCCAGAGGGGGTCGTCTTCCCCTTTACGACCGTTCACCAGTAGCGCTCGCGATGTCTGAGCAGGTACAGGTACCCCTCCCTAGCGCGCAACGAATTATTACTAGTATACAATTTCTTGCATGTGAACGAGTCAAACCTTGGGACATTTTCCAAAGGTTGACTGCGCAGTTCGGGGACAGAATCCACTTAAGGACCCATGAGTTTGCCTGGCTCAAAGAGTTTCAGGAGGGAGGAGAACGGAGTAGAGAATGAGAACCACGATCGTCGTCCCGGAGCAGCATTACAGATGCTGCTGGATGGCTGCCTGGATGGCTCCCATAACTTATCCCTGTGCAGCCGTTTGGAACTTTAGAGACANTCTTCCCCTTTACGACCGTTCACCAGTAGCGCTCGCGATGTCTGAGCTACAGGTGCCCCTCCCTAGTGCGCAATGAATTATTACTAGTATAAAATTTCTTGCCATTGAACGAGTAAAACCTTGGGACATTTTCCAAAGGTTGACTGCGCAGTTCGGGGACAGAATCCACTCAAGGACCCTTGAGTTTGCATGGTTCAAAGAGTTTCAGGAGGGAGGAGAACGGAGTAGAGAATGAGAACCACGATCGTCGTCCCGGAGCAGCATTACAGATGATGCTGGATGGTTCCCATAACTTATCCCTGTGCAGCCGTTTGGAGACAGCCACACATCAATCACCTTCAATAATGTTTACGAACCGCACGAATTTTCTCATCTGTAATGCTGCTCCGGGGACGACGATCGTGTTTCTCATTCTCTACGCGGTCTAATCCCTCCTAAAACTCTTTGTGCCAGGCAAACACACGGGTCCTTGAGAGGGTTTCGTCCCCGAACTTCGCAGTCAACCTTTGGAAAATTCCCAAGGTTCAACTCCTTCACAGGCAAGAAATTTTATAATAACACGTTGTGCAATAGAGGGGAAAACCTGTTGCTCAGATATTGCGAGCGCTACTGGTGAACGGTCTTAAATGGGGAGGCGACCACCTCTGGCACCTTCTAATGACCCCACCTAAACACCCTAGAAGCGACGCGATGTCCCGCTCCCATCAACCGTTGGTGCTCAGATAAAAGTCCCGTTTATATTTGATCCACCCTAGAACTTTCTATTAACCTCTCTAGTCACAATTATGAAGTGTTATCACAATATATTTGAACCACCCTCGAACAACTATATTGTTACCACAATTTTATAATTATAATTATTAACAAACGCTTTTCGACATTTCTATTGACTTTACTGTCACAATAATATTAACAATGAAGATGATAATAATGATGATGATCATAATATAAATTTCAAAATACATATATTAATTATTAATTTAAAATGTTGGTGACAATACTGTTGTGTTACTTTGTTTTGAGGAACTAAATTAATCCTTATAAAACATTTGGCATGAATAGATCCTACTAATAACCTAGGTAATGCCAGATACTCCCGCTAGTTCATTTGGACCGTAGATAGCTTTCTACACCATCAATGGAAAGCAACAAAAGGCTAAGTCGTCCTGCTTGGGTTAGTACTTTTTTAATAATAGAACATTTTTTTAAAACTAAATTTATAATATTAGTATTATTAATATTTTAGTATTACTTATATTTTATTTGTATCTTATAATTTTTATCAATAGAAAAATTAATAAAGAAAAAATGTGGAAACGGAAAACGATAAAGAACGGGATATGAAAAAAATTAATTTCTGTTTGCTCTAAACACAAATGTCCATTAGGAAAATCTGATTACTCATAATACAATCAGATTATGTTTTATATCAAACAAAATCTGTAATTTAAGTTTTTAAAAAATTAAATACGTTCATATTAAAAAATCTCTTCTTTTTTTATTTGTGACATTAGTGTAGAGATTGTGATACAATTTTACATTAATTTTACCACTTAACATAAAAACTGTATATTTAATATACAAATTGATTTCGAAAAGAGATTAAGAGATTAAAATTTAATAATTACAAGACTAAATAATCTCTTGATTAAACAAAGTCAATTCTACAGACAACATAATCGCACAAAACACTAATTCAACAAACAAAAAATAAACTTTTATAAAATTGAATTCGAGATCAATTTAATCAAAATACGTTAAACTATTCGCTTTAAAGATTCAAAGACTAAATAAGTTGTAGAATTTTTTTTTTTTTATTTGAAATAATAATTTTATAAAATTTGTCATCCCTAAAGACCATAGTAATAATGAAAATATAATTTTAAAGGGATTAAAAATGAAGATTGATAATAAAAGTAATGTTTAAAACTAAATCACTTACTGTGATTAAAATTTTAATTTACATTTTTACATGTGTTAGTTCAAGTACCTACCATATAATAATTAATGACAATTATGATAATTTTATTATGATAATTTTATTGATACAATTATCTGAAATGTATATTGCAGTAAAATTTAAATATTTGTCCCTATAAAAAATTATAATTCTTAAGTATTTTTTAGGTCACATCTTTAAATATATAACGATTTTAACTTTTAAAAAACGCGTTGGATCTTATACGGTTAATTCAATGTTGCGTTAACGCCGCAAATTCACAGGTTCAACAATTAAAGCAGGCCCAAGGCTATTAATCCGCTTGATCAAAACAGTGCGTCAAGCTATAGTGTCGTTAAATTGATAGAAGATAAATTGATGAAAAGCTAAATTGATGGAAAGTTTAAATGACTCAAGCGGATTGACGGAGCGCTTGATAGTCTAGAGCAATTTTGATTAAGCATTCCGTCAGTCACCTGCTTAACACCAGCGATAGAACGTCCGCTCGCTTCCGAAGGTTATGACATCGTAGATAATAATGCCGATAGACAATTTATTAGCCTCCTAATTAATTTATTCGTGATTGTCCCAAGTTGTGGAAAGTTCCACCCCTTCGACCAACGTCGTTTTCTCTAGATATTTTACTTCTGTTTGGTAGCAACAACTGTCATGATGAGAAACCGAAACCACAAATCCTGATTCGAAACCTTGGTATCTACACAATACTGTGATACACTACAGTCCAGGAGGAGCAGTTCATTAGTCGAAAACTCCGCTACAAATGAGTGTTGATGAAAATATTGATGGTATGCGCGATGCGCCCCAAGACTGCTTGAAGCTCTTGTCAATCAGCTTGACGCACTGTTTTGATCAAACGGATTGATAGTGTACGGCCTGCTTAAGCAGGTTTCCTGAATATTTTACGAACTTTATAGAGTTAACTAATAATTGAATTTCTACGAAAATCGTGAAAACGGGGTTAGAACACCACCAAAGTAACTTCCAAGAGGAACTTATTCTGTCTCAGAACTCACATATAAATTTTTTTAATACATGTGTTAAATAAAATTCAACCAAACAATATATAGGTATAGGTACTAAATATTACTAAGTGATGTTAACATACCTAATGTATATGTTGATGCTGGCATGATATCCTTAAGGCAAAGTAAAATCCTTTAAAGGGGAGTTAAAATTAGATAAGAGCGACCACAAACTAATTATGTGTGGAAATTCAGGCATAACATGGGAACCTATGATCTCGCCGAATAATGGGCATCAGCTTAAAACATTCCTAGCTGAAGTAAGGGTTTGAACACCAAATTTTATCCTTCCATAACTGGCTCTGGTAATATATTAATCGTTACTTAGCAAAATTGACCAAAAATTAGCGATAATGTGGTGATGATTAATTGATAATTAAAAAATGATCATCAGATTTTGAAAAAAAAAAAACAAAAAAAAAAATTGAAATTGGATAAGTACTTTTACAAATGTGGTTATAAATAAAGAAAATTGTGGACATGCTGGGAAAAAACGAAAGTGAAATAATTATAAAGGATAATATTGGATCAAGAGGGAGCAAACTATGATGTGCCAATCACAATTTCATTAAAATCGGTCGAGTAATTAATTAATAAAAAATGGTAGTTCGCAAAAAACTTGAAGATAGACACGAGACAACAAAATGTTTTCTGCAATCTGAAACTAATTTAAAGTAATGGAACTTGAAAATTCCGTGTCATAATAAAGGATGACATTAACATGGGGATACATTTTCTTACCATTTAACGAGTTTTGTGCATTAAAAAGGTTTAAGAACCAATGGCCAATAATAACGCATTAAAACCCCAAACAAGTTATTCTAGGCGAGTCAATAAAGTCGAAGTTGTTAGGAGATGACAGTACTATGTTAACTTATTATTCCAGAAAGTACTTTCAATCGTGGAGTCAATACGTCGTAATTCACATCCCATGGGTAGAGTGGTCAGTGCAGGTAATGCAAGTTAACCGAATGACGTCAGTATCTTCCTGATGCTGTATAACAAGGATTGAAGGGAGGTCGTGATAATTTCCTGCCTCTAGCCAATCATGTTTCCACCCAGCTCTGTTTCTAGTTCAATTAAATGTTCCAATCTAATTGTCCAACTACACTATTTCTCGATTCAATCTGGTTTCTGTCTGCGAGTAATTTAAATACATTGATCGAATGCGCAATTATATGCAATTTGTAATTATTCAAGTCCTTGGCTAATTTGAAATGGTTTGGTAGCTTGAAGGAGTACTCAAAAGAAAACCATTACATCATCATACTACATAAATTTTATGAAAGGAAAACAGTACAGACGAGATTAGGAGAGCAGTCATTTCTATAGTATTCAGATAAAAAGTAGTCTACCAATTAGAGTTGAAAATAGTTTCCTCGCTCCTTCCTTTTCTTGTTTAACGTACTTAAATGATGTTATTCTATTACAAACTATTATCATCTATTGTTACGATTTAAGATTTGCCCTGCTCTGTAGATCCTGCCCTCGCAGAGTGGGCCACAGAGTGCGGCACTTATTTGTGACTCGGACCCTAATCCGACCTAGCGTTACTATCCGGGTCACACACCACTATCACAGTATGACTTGCTTCGTTCAAGCGTAGAGGCCAACTGAAGGACAAGCTCTCAATCAGTTCGACCCTTGAACCTCAACATTGACCAGCAGACCTTTTATCTAGGTTGAACCTTNCTTATTATTCCAGAAAGTACTTTCAATCGTGGAGTCAATACGTCGTAATTCACTTCCCATGGGTAGAGCGGTCAGTGCAGGTAATGCAAGTTAACCGAATGACGTCAGTATCTTCCTGATGCTGTATAACAAGGATTGAAGGGAGGTCGTGATAATTTCCTGCCTCTAGCCAATCATGTTTCCACCCAGCTCTGTTTCTAGTTCAATTAAATGTTCCAATCTAATTGTCCAACTACACTATTTCTCGATTCAATCTGGTTTCTGTCTGCGAGTAATTTAAATACATTGATCGAATGCGCAATTATATGCAATTTGTAATTATTCAAGTCCTTGGCTAATTTGAAATGGTTTGGTAGCTTGAAGGAGTACTCAAAAGAAAACCATTACATCATCATACTACATAAATTTTATGAAAGGAAAACAGTACAGACGAGATTAGGAGAGCAGTCATTTCTATAGTATTCAGATAAAAAGTAGTCTACCAATTAGAGTTGAAAATAGTTTCCTCGCTCCTTCCTTTTCTTGTTTAACGTACTTAAATGATGTTATTCTATTACAAACTATTATCATCTATTGTTACGATTTAAGATTTGCCCTGCTCTGTAGATCCTGCCCTCGCAGAGTGGGCCACAGAGTGCGGCACTTATTTGTGACTCGGACCCTAATCCGACCTAGCGTTACTATCCGGGTCACACACCACTATCACAGTATGACTTGCTTCGTTCAAGCGTAGAGGCCAACTGAAGGACAAGCTCTCAATCAGTTCGACCCTTGAACCTCAACATTGACCAGCAGACCTTTTATCTAGGTTGAACCTTGTCTCTGTTATGGGTCAAGAGTCAACCTAAAGATCACATACCTGAGCTGGCTCTGGCTTTCCCTCGTCTTTATCATCCGCGGTATACAAATTTCCAAACAATAACAATTCTAACGATAAAAGCTTTAATAACTATAACCTACATTCAGTATATAAATAATATTCTAATAATAAATACAATAACGTAAAAGCGTTTACGAGGGGACATAATATCTACTTTTAACTCATTTAAAATGAATGTGAATTTTTACATAAATACAAGTATCAATTTTGCAAAACAAACAAAAGTGCGTACAGTCCAACAGGAGATAGAGTATAAAAGTGACTACCATTAAGCTAACATTTTTGTGTATAAGTAATTTTTTTAGTACCTATAAGAGTATGTGGCCGGCTAATTCCGTCTAAGGGACATACCTTGGCAGTAGACAATTAAAACAAAAAAGAAAAGAAACGAGTGAATAGCGGCTATGATCCACCCTTTATGGCAGATAATGTGATTTTCATGATCCTGAGTACGAACTTAGTTAGTAGACCAATAATCAAGTTGTTGATAGTTTGTCTCTTAATAGGCTAGTTAGTCAAATATTACTTCAAAGCAAAGAGGTCAAATATTAAGTGACAAACAACCATCAACTTGATTTTTGGTCTGCTAACTAATTTCGTTCTCAGGATCATGATAATCAAATTGTCCACCCAGAAGGGCAAGACATGACCGCTCTCACCGCTCTCTGCTTGTTATTTTAAATTGCCTATTGCCAAGTTATGCCCCACAGACGAACTTATCGTCTACATACTCTTAAAATACACTAAAAGATTAACTTGTACACAAAATTTTAGCTTCATGTTGGTCAGATACTTTTGCCCGCTATCTCCTGGACTAGTAAAAGTTTATATAGGACCAAAAATTGGCTAAAAATTACCTAACATCAAAATTTAAATAAAATCGGACGAGAATAGTTTTAAAATGTGTTGGTTCCCAAAAATTGAGCGACAGACAGAACCGGAAATGACACCTGATGTCTGAAACGGATTTCTATATTGCAATTTGAGGTCTTTAGAACTTTCACACAGCTTCAGTTACCTTCAAGTAAGCTCGGAAGCCTAAATAATAGGTGATCTTTATTACAAAAATTGTATAATCTAAAAATGAGTGAATGAAAAGTAAATAAATTAGAAAAACACTAAGCCTGCCATTGAAAGAAAGGTTTGTCTGTTTAAGTACAATTCTCTTAATTATTTTTCGCAGATATTTAAAAGCCAGGTTAGGACTTTTTTTTACCGTTCTTTTACTCGCGGTTCCATAATTAGGAGAAAATCCGCAGAGTTGTAGAGAGGTCTGGAGGGTTATTTTCAGATGTTAGTCCTTGTACTCGAGGAGACCCCTAATTGTAGTTATATCATAAAGTTTCCTGTGATATACATCCCTTTTCATGAAGCACCTTTATACTGCATTATTTAATTAGAAAATTTCAACTCAAAATTTGGGTATTTACTTACGCTTGGATTCGGTGCGCACTATAAATTCTATGATATTAAAATGAAAAAGGCAGGCGAGGTTTTACGCTAAACAAAAACTTTCTAATCGTGAAAAGGGTTTTCATGCTGATTTATTTAGATAGGGAACTGTTTAATGAAAGGTTTTAGAGAACAACGAGGTACACTAGCGGCTCTCATGAAAAGTACTGCCTACCTACTAACTTGAAATTATTGCGTTTAATCTTCCACATGTAGAGTTCAATATTTAAGTTTGCTTCCTTGTTTTCATATCCTTTTAGTTTAAATCAAAGCCTAGGCAAACCAAAGGTAAAATCAACATAAGCTGGGGGAAAAAAGATTCCATCTCCACACAGTTGTACAGTCAAAACTAAAATTAATCGAACCTTTAATTAACCTAAATAAAAAAATAAGAAAAATTAATAAACCTAAATATATAATATAGTTTTTATAACGTGTATAAATATTATAATCAGAAAT
>KZ652230.1:149914-170164 GCA_001010745.2 Gerris buenoi
TTTTTTGACGTTTTTAGCTGGTTGTTAGCGTTGTTTAGTTGTTACTTGTTGTTTTTACTGCCTACCGGTTTCATGTTTAATTATTATTATTGTTTTTCACCTTGATAATGCTTGTAAGTGGGTTTTTGTAGTATTTTTATGTTTTTGTGTTTTGTAATGGTTTTATTATTTATATTTTGCTAGGTATTTATTCTTGGTTTGTTTTGTTTTGTCTTCCAGGGGTCGCCCTGAGGAAGATATATGAATTATATCGAAACGTTGGCAGCCTAGAATAGTGGTGTTTTTATTGGCCTTCTCCCGAGTTATTGACTTATTTATTTATATATATATCAATGGCTTTAATCCTCAAGTTTACACCAAATATTACCCTCCTGTTATTCTAAGTTAAAAAGTGATGCTAGCACTGTTTGTGGCCGAATAAGAGAGCTTAACTCCTTAAAATGTTTGAAGTGAAATGTTTTTAGGTGCAGAAGAGTAAATTTTTCTTTGATAATACGAAATACTGTAACGAAGTTAGTGTTTCGAGACTCGTCCAAGTGAAAGATATTTGAAGTGAAATTATCAAAATAGCTTGTAACGTATTGTGAAAGAGCTATTTGTAATATTTGTGTATTTTGTAAATAGCCTGTGTTTCGAGACTTGTCTGGTAATCGATTTTCTACAGTGGGCAATTGATTTACCTACCTGTAAAAAATCTTGCATGTGTGACCTCTAATCTTGCAGGGATGCACCACGGAGGTGGATAATTTTTTAATAAACACAATTGGTATATAAGCGTATGATTATATACATAATACACAATAATTTATATAAATGTTACAACCGAGTTGTACACCTAAATAATATAAAGATAACCGATTAGTACACCTTCACGATTCACCGGGTAACATCCCGAGAAAAAACTGGTTCTCACAGTTAGTTCAAATGTTAGACCGATCCAACAAAGCGTATAATACTAGGGATTTGATAACACCAAACCAATTAACGAACCTAATTCTAGCTTCCTTTAAAAAATTCAAAGATAAATTATTGTTCTCTAATGACATGGAGAGCGCCAAAAAATTACTTTTATTCAACTCTTCAAAGAAAGGAAATAGGACCTAAAAGAAAAGAACTACTTGCGTTTATTAATCGCTATCAAAGTAGTCAGGGTTGTTGCCCAGGTAATTGCAGCAAGAATATTTCATAAAAACCACCTCTACAAGTTCGACCAGAACCAGACATGCAGTTTATGCCATTCGGAAAAAAAACGAAAACTGGCCCCATACCATTTTAAGATGCCAAACCTATGACCACTTCAGGACCTAATATTTATCCCGCCTAATTGTTGATGACGAAGAAGACTACTCCAACATAAACAGGATATTTGAAATAGCCGACGAGAAACAAGACTATAATGTATACATCTTTATAACTAACCATTCAAATTAGATCTTTAATAAATCTTATCTTAAATAAATTAATAATAAAAAAATAATTAAGTAAATAAAGTATAAATTAAAACGTGTTTTAATTAGTAATTAGTAACTACTGATCACATCGAGTAGATGAATAAGAAGCCAAATCTCCTAACATGAAATAACCTAATGATGATGATTTGTTGATCGGCACGTAAAAGANCGTTGGTAGGCTGCACACGCATCTTCATAACAAATTGTGACCTATAAACACGCATGGCAGGTTGAAAAGTTGCAGAATTAACCTCAAAGTCTTATAAACTACCAAATTTTCAGGTGGATCAATAATACCTTTTTTGACACACAAGAAACTAAATGAATTTGAGCGACTAAGAATTCTACAATATGCAGTGGAGTAGAATAAGTTCTATATACAATAAAGATATTAACCATATAGAATAAGAAACGTGAAACTATTATAGAAATAAATGAAGAAGCAGTGAGTATAAAAACCAATTTTTAAGAAGATATATCAACTCTTGCACACCCGAGAGGTTTCCACTCTAAATGGTATTACTATTTATTTGCTCTCACGAGCAATAAATGCTTAACAGTAATAATAAATGAAATAGAGAACCGAACAAACAATTTCATACATTTTGTAGCCTGAAGTAAAAAGTTAATAGTTGGAAAATGCGGTAATACAGAAGTTTAATTATAAGAAAATAGTAGTATAATATTTGTATAAAAGTTACACCACCATAGTAGCAATTGAATTTAAAAATTACTACTAAAAAACCTTAGTCATGGGGAATGAAATTACGCAAAACTAAACACGATCGATCGTGGGGAAGGAAATTACGCAAAATAAAACACGATAGGTTTTTCCAAGGACGGTACGAACGAATATGATTAGAATTTCGAAGATTGCACCAAGAATTTTGTCCAGTAGATCATTCAACATTTATAAATCCTTTTTTTTATAGAAATCCAAACTAAAATTTAATTGACTTAAAATATAATTTAAATCGTGGATATAATTTATAATCTTATGGCTGTATTGCTATCAAAGGCCATGCCAAAAAAAAAAAAAAGATTGCACCAATAAGATTAGTAAGTATTACGGCACAGATACGAAATAATATTGTGTATTATATTTGCAAAATAACCTCAAGGTCCGTAATCTTCTAAAATAATCTATAGAAAAGTTCACAATAATTCATATTTACACTTTTGAGGTTTTCTTTACATTGTTTGAGAATATTACGACACTTAAAATATTATGACATCCAGATATTGTTCCCATTTTTACTTGAGAAACGAATTTCTTGTCTAGAATTTTTTTGCATCTTCTTTATGGGGGACACGGGTATAATTGGCACTTCTTTAAATTTTTACTTCCCTTACGAAAAATTGCGGGAAGTAACAATCTAAAGAAGGTGTATGTTCTAAAGAAGGTGTATGTAAGGAATGTTCTTCTTTAGACTGATACTCCCCTTATAAAAATATAAGTGTGTGATACTTCTTAGCCCCAAAGTACATTAGACTAGAGCAGATTGGATTTATATTTTAAAAAATAAAATAGCATAGGGAGTAACACTCTAAAGAAGAACTGGTATAATCTCTTTTTTAAAAAATGTACTACTTCTAAATGGAAACTAAATTTTTTCTAGTGGAAATATTTTGAAATGACATTTTTTGATTGCTGACTAAAAATTACTTCATGCGTATTACCTTCTTCTATTAACAAGACTACTAAGGTTATAACATCTGTTTTAACTCTACAATTTATTTATTTTATTACCTACTATATGAAACAATCAAAATAAAGTCAAAAGCATTCACTATGAAATGCAGCTTCCCCATTTAACTAAATATGCAATGCAGGAAGAGTAAATGAAATAGATTTTGGATCCAATGAGCTTTATTCTGTATGAGTCAAAGTTTACATTACAGTCTTATATGATGGTGACCAAATTTTGATTAGGAGGATTCTAATAGTCTGGTATGTCCTGCCGTGGTTTCCTGTTACCGAGATCAATACCATAGTGTATGTAAACACAACAACTGTTTCTTAACCTCTTTTTTAGATTGAGTCTATACACCGTATGTCCAATGATTTCGATACTTTATTCCAATGATTTTATTTAATATCGTTTATTTTCCACCGAGATCTGACAAGCTCGAGTTTTTAAACTCGACGTAAGTTAGTCCTGATAAAGTTTTATAATTTCTTATAATTAAGTGCCAACACTTCTCGTCACATAAAAATAATAACAGCACTTAAGTTTCTTGCCCAGGGATGAATAATTAATTATGAACCTCAATTCCAAATATATAGGAGACAAATAGCGGAGACAGTTAACCTAGATAAATTCTTCCTTTCCTTTAATTATTTTATTTACAATAATGAAGAATGTTAGTTTCTAGCTACAATTATTTTTTCACCCTCTTTTGTAAAACAAGATATGGACAACGATAAAAGAGTTTCAACCTTCGTCATTCTCACTACCAGTTTCCCTTTGCCAACCCATGAATTAAAAAGTTATTGAATAAAATATGGCTTTTCTTTCGCTCATAACTCTAAGTTTGAAAAGAGGGGGGAGACTCAATTCAGTAATTTTTGTCACAGAGGGAGGCTTCAGTTTTTTTTTTTTATTCGAGGTTTGATTTAATAACATCCCTCAGTGGGCATGCAAAGATAAATCATTGGCCAACTTTCTCCCATCGACTTTGGTAAAACATCACGTTTTTCAAATAAAAACTTTTATTTTTTACATTCAATTGAATGCAAAAAAAGTAGCATCTGGGTAACGTTTTTTTCTAAGACATTTAGTCAATTTCTATAACCGAGTTTTTTTTGGGTATTTTTCAACCATTACTAAACGATAAATGAATGTAAAATAAAGAACAGACTGAAACATCGTGGGCAATCCCTCTTTATTTCTTTCCCTAATGGGTATTTGATATTATGGAGAAAAAAATTCTTAACTTTTTCTAACCTCAGTTAGATTTTTTGTGGTTGTTTATAACATCAGAGAATGTTGGTAGTTGTGCTATTGCTGGCTATGAGTAGTAGTAGTAGTCTAGTACTTCCTACTAGAACGGGTAGGACGAACCACTTGTTCGAACCTTGCAAATAGGCCATCACTTAGGCCCTTTTTACACCCCGTGGTGGAGAGTTCCAGCTACTTCACACATCATACATTTGTGTACATTGTACCGTCGAAGCGAGTATGGTGTGGTCATTAGTAACATATACATATAAGCGTACGTCAAAGCGTGGGTTAGAGTGCCCCATAGGGGGTGTCCCTCGCCCTGCACCGTCCGCGAATCATTGATACAATTCGGAGTATCATAGCACGGGATCGAACCCACGACCTCGAGTTGCCTCGACTTATTGATAGCTGAGCGAGCGCCTTAAGACCCTTGGTCACCCAGGCTTTCTATTTGTTGGCTAAGTCGATATCCATCGTTTGAATTAGATCTGATAGCTGTAAGTGATCTTTTTCCATTTAACTCATGAGTCGGTTTGGATTATCAATGGGGAGAACTCCGCACGATGTTAAGTAAGGTATTTACAATCAATCCCATTACACAGCATTTCAGTGATTTGACTCCTGATTCCAACCAAATGAAAGGGATCGAGCTGAAATGTGGATAATATTAATGCATATACTGTAAATTCATTCTCATTGATAATAGCCGTACTTATTTTAAACTCGTTACAAGCGTCTACATAATATGTAGTCAAGTAGTCAAAATGAATACTTGCAGGATACGCTCTGCGAGCATTAGATCATTACAAGGCTTCCATACAATTTTGACGTATCTCTGTGTGAAAGCTTTAATGGAAGTGAATAATTTTAACGAAAAAGTATACTAATGAAAGAGTATGATTAACAAGACAAGCATACATTTTTATCACAGAAGCTTTGCGGGATGTATATGTTTTTGTTTTTTTTACTAAATTTCAAACTGCGAGTCGATTACTTGGAAGATTCCCCATTATTAAAATTAGATATATATTATAGGTTTAAATTTTGCACATTTTATGCAATGGTTCACTGTCCCTTAGCACAATTGTTTTCCTTTGATGAGCTAAAATGTTAGTTACGCTATAATTTCAAATTTAGCATTGATTTCAAAATATTCCATTTCTTCCTCACAAGAGGCATATTGAACTAATCAATATGCTCTGCACTTCTTCGTGTCCACAGCAAATTAAAGATGAAGTGATACAGAGATTTCTATTAATTGGATTTTATACAAACGAAAAATGTAGGTCACACTCTAATTAATTTAGCGTAAGATGAATCGATTACATTGCCAAATACGTATTTTGGAAATTAACTGTGATCGTGAAAACTCGACATAGATTGTTGAACTGAATTTTTTTTGTTTACAATCGATATATGGTTGAAAATTACTGACATTGTAGACCGCAATTGAGGACCTCACCACTAAAATTCAGAGTTTATAAGTTGATGCTCGTCCGATTGCACGTGATTCCATGTTCAATCAGGGGTGAGGGGGTAACCCTTTTGGTTTTAGTAGAAACTAACAGATTGTAAGAACTAAATACTGATTTAGTCCATGTAAGACTAGTTGAATCTGACAAGGTAGATACATTTTATTTCAATATTAGATTAGGTAACAATCTTATTAGTTAGTTTCACTAGAAGGTCTCAATTTTTAGGAGGTTTGATTTTTGCTCAGTGTCAATGACTTTTTTTTAGAACAACGCCATCCTCGTTCTAATCCTTCACGTGATTTATGATGATGATCTTTTTATTTGCATGCCTCATCTTTAGTAAAGAAAGGTCTATTGATAATTTTGAGTGGTTAATTCAAGGGAAGTAATCAGTTTCACAGCATCACCACTGAGTGGTGTTATTAAATAAAATTTCTGTATAGAAGGACTGTTTTCCACTGAATCGAATAATTATTATATAGTATAGGTATAGAGTATAGAGTACAAAATAGCTCTTGGGAAGGGACTTAAAAGGTACGAACTTTTATGGTAATTTAACACAGGGTTGGCCTGGTTAACCTAGTAGAAATTCAACGTATTGATTAATACGTGGTTACCCTCAGTAGAAATTCAACGTATAGATTAATACGTGGTTACCCTCAGTATAAATTCAACGTATTGATTAATTTAAAATGAGTTGCCTAAACCTTATTAGTATTATTAGATTTTTCACTATGAGTGGAAATAAGATTCTTGATCACCGATAGAGTGGTAAAATATTGAGATTAAACTGTCCCATTCTGCTTCTATTTCTTTCTCTGATCAATTTTCATCGAGTAGATCGAGTGCAGATTGAATTATGTAACATTCTACAAGAAAGTTAGTTTTATGGTTGAAACTTCAGTTCAAGCAATAATTATAAAGAGGATCGTGGTTATAAGATTCAATGAGTTTCAAAAAACGAGTTAGTCAGGCTTTAATGTTATTTCTACAATTCATCTAAAATTTAAAAGAGCTTAAGGTCAATAGAAGAACAAATCATCAGCAAGTGTTCAGTATTTATGAATGATAAAAGAATAGAAAATAAATGAAAGGATAAATAAATGAAATGATAAATAAAGTAGTTTAAATGAAAGGGAGTTTAAAAGGATTAAGGTATGAGTTTGTGTTAAGTTAGATGATAAGAAATGTGGGCTTATCTGAATACCAAGCCTTTGATGTTGAGGTAGGTAGGAAAGCCACTGGGCTCTGTGGTCGAGTTCAACTACTCCAGTAAGGGGGATAACCTGGGTTATCTGCTTCCCAACAATTTGCATGTTTCACTAAGCTTTATCACTGTTAGATTATTTTTTGATTTTAGATTTTTCGCTTCCGAGTTTACCGACGGTAACGGAAGCTATGTGATCGTTCTGAAGAACGAAAAATGTTTAGGTCTCCGATTTCAAAAATTCCAATACAGAAATTCATTTCAGACATCAGGGATCATTTTTGATCCCTGATTTTATAATAAAATTCGTCCAATTTTATAATAAAATTTGGGTGGTAGGTCATATTTAGCCCATTGTTGGTCCCATATAGGTTTCAACCTTCTGCGCTTATTAGTTTATCTTCATCTTCCACACGCGCACAAACAAACATTTATGTACACCTATAGCTTCAAAAGTACCAATAGCTCAAAAGTATCAGATTTGAATGAAACTTTTATAGTTTATGGAAAGTAGCCCACAGATAGCCCATGAATAATTTGAACCGTATGCGCTCTTTAACTTTTGCTAAATTGATACATTAATTCGTGTAAAAAATTAAAACAATTTTGACAGATGGAAAAAAACGGGGGAAACAATTAAACCAATTAAATTAAAACAAATCAATAAGTACGTGGGTAGAACGCGAGGAAGCTATGTGCCGCACCATTTGGTAGTCTATTTAAATCGTGATGTTAAGGTTCACGATTGTAATGTTTAAGTTTACAGATCAGTTATTTTTTTTTATTTTATTTTTTTTTTTCTTAGCGTAGCTCTGTGGGCTTTGGCTTGTCTCGTGATTTGCCTCCAATCATTCCTTTTCTTTGCTACAGATCTCCATCCTCTTATCTTTAGCCTTTTTAAATCCTCTTCTACTTCGTCGATCCAACGTAACCAGGGTCTTCCTCTTCGTCGATCCCCATAGACTTAGGCATTTCAAATCAGATCAGTTATTCTCCACTTTAAATTTAAATAGATCTCNGCTATTAAAACAAGAAGGAAGAAAATTGGACGTGTATAATTAAGTGTAGTTGAGCCTTGAACTTTACCCAGCTCTATTCAAAAGAGAATTTCACATAAAATGTAAGAGAAAATAAACTTAGAATTTCTCTCCAACTGGTTTTAACGGTTTGACATAAATATTATCCCTATTTAAGCTAGAGGAAAATTCGATTAAACTTAGTATCATAGCAAAAGAAACTTGACATAAACCAAAACTATGTTCTTATATACATCTGCCAACACAGGGTATTATTATAAAAGCTAATTATTATCATAATAATTAATCTATGCCTCTAATAATAAACATAAGTAACTATATTTGACTTAAAAAGCTGAAGTATCTTTGAGTAGAAAATTGGTATTGTTTCTACAGGCCGCGAAAATTCTAAGTATACTAATTTATACACAGGAGAAAAATATAAAATAAAAGAATTTGGAAAAATCAATTGGAGTGCTTCAAGGGTTATATACCAAAACCGCACAGGGCCATTTTCGCACCTATACCTACCTAACCTAGGTTAGGTAAACCACTCAGCAGCAGGGAAAAAACTCAGGTATAAAAATTATATGATACAGGTAAAAATGTATGTGCTACCAAAACCGCACACTTCTTAAATAATATTTTTAGCCTTATAATTTCAAGTCTAAGAAAAGTGACACTGTTGTAATAGGGGTGAAATAAATAAGTTCATAAAATGCATCATTTAAAATTAAAATAAGAAATAATAAAAGGTTCCATCTGCAAGATAGTGATCAGTTTGGTCGCATTCTAAAGTTTTTTCAGATGCCATTATAAATATTTTAAGACGTTTATTTTTATAATTATTTTAAGAAATATTCTCTTCGTTGTGGCTTATATAATTTATATATTTCACTGCTGGCAGAGCTTCTTCCAGTGATTTTGGAATAGGAGGTAATAGCTTCCGACGAGATCTGTTTATACTCCTCCTAATATTATTAATATCTCAAGATACAATATTATTTTCTCTAGCAGTAATATAACAATAATTTGATTCAAACACATTCGCAGACCTATTGATGATGACCATGATTTACATAATTATTAGCTATTAGCTTATCAGCTTCATCATTAATAAAACTATTATTTATTCATGTGTTATTGTTTATGTGATGTAATGTGTGTGGTACTGCACTCTACCATTTTTAACATTTTTTCGTACTAGAAGGGATCGAGTGTCGGGTTCCTTTGTTTGGTGATGGACCTATCACTCTAGTGCGGTTTTGGACTGTTGTCCAGGAAAGTGTGCGCTATTGGTATTTTAGCCGGTTAAGGTTAGAAAGCCCAAAAAAAGTTGGTTTCTGATAAAAGAACTCAAATTTTTAATAAAGTATGAATCATCTGAGCTTATTTAATTTGGGGGTGGGGGTATTGATGATTAATTAACCCAGGCGTAATTTATTTAAAAAACGTGTTAAACCAAATTCCAGTGAAATATAATAACTTTTAAAAGAGTATGACGAATTTAAGAGAGTATGAATACTACCATAAACTTTAAAATTTAATTTCTAAAAGGATTACGTTCGACTTATCACTATCACTATAACTATCATTTTTTTGAGATTTAAAAAAAAAAAAAAACAAGTAAAAAATGTTCTTCTTTAAACTGTTATTTGTTTATTTGGTAGAGTTTAGATGTATATAAACATATCAAAACAATTTAGGAAGATTATGAACTATTTCTCTTAGAGCTATAATTATAAATTAAATGATTAAAGCGGAAATTACGAGAATACGAAGCTAAACAACGCAATTATAGTTAGAGACTACTGGCTAATTGTATGATTACCTTTCATTTCTAAAGTTTTCATTTGTGTTAAGGAGGGGTAAAGACAGCATCAAAATGGCCAAAACAAGCTACATAGAACTCCTTTACAAATAATGATTCGGTTAGGGAACAATTTGACCCAGTCGGAGTAAGTCGAAAGAGAAATTATTCCTCAAGTTTACACAGGCTTTCTACTGATTAAGCACGTAAATTTAATCGATAAGCTCAAGTTGCTGCTGAACTAGGAAGCTGGGACGCATTTCATTAAGCCAGGGGTTTGGCCTTAAGTGGATTCAGATTATTCAAAGTCATTTAAGCGCAGTGACAGGAAGCTAAATCCTCAGGGCCTGAAAGGATTAAGACTTGCTGAGAGTTGTAACTGGAAAACTGCTTGGTCGATTGTCGTAACAGCTGACAAATGATAAATCAAAAATGGTTGTTTATTGAATTGTAGAAATACTGAGCCAAAGGTAATACTTATTAAATCAACCATTCATTAATGTTATAAGATAAAACCGATAAGTCTGGAATTATTTTGTAACAGGGTTGGACCACTGACTCTTCCCTCCCCAAGAATATAGAGTGTAACTTTTGATCATAGTGGTACCCTTTTGCTTTTGATGAATCAAAGAACTTCTGTTTGTATATCGACCACATTCAACCAACCCTTTACGAACCCAAAACTCTTTGGAGTAGAAAGTTTGTTAGACTTGATTTAGACACGGGTTTATCTGTTTTTTCTCTCTTATATAAACTTTAGCAAGCGAACGACTAAAAGCCAAGTGACATTTTAATAGAAAGAATATTAATAGCAGAACTGGATTCACGATAGAATCGGAGCTAGCGCTGTAGAAGGTATAGCATGATATAAACGCCCGACTGTTCCAGTCATCAATTTTATCAAATCAATATTTTAATCATGTTGTCGTCAGCGTTATTAGTAGCACATCGTCCACACAATTTTTTAACATTCACAATGACTCTATTTACTTACTAGCTATTTCTATTAACTTTTTTAGCTTTGATGATCAAGCGATGCCTGGTATGCTATATGCGTAACCAAAGAGGAAGATCCTAAAATTAATTTAAGAACTCTTAGAGAAGAATTTTACCATATATCCCCCCTGTGGAATGTTGGACGTGTATAATTAAGTGTAGTTGAGCCTTGAACTTTACCCAGCTCTATTCAAAAGAGAATTTCACATAAAATGTAAGAGAAAATAAACTTAGAATTTCTCTCCAACTGGTTTTAACGGTTTGACATAAATATTATCCCTATTTAAGCTAGAGGAAAATTCGATTAAACTTAGTATCATAGCAAAAGAAACTTGACATAAACCAAAACTAAGTTCTTATATACATCTGCCAACACAGGGTATTATTATAAAAGCCAATTATAAGAATAATAATTAATCTATGCCTCTAATAATAAACATAAGTAACAATATTTGACTTAAAAAGCTGAAGTATCTTTGAGTAGAAAATTGGTATTGTTTCTACAGGCCGCGAAAATTGTAAGTATACTAATTTATACACAGGAGAAAAATATAAAATAAAAGAATTTGGAAAAATCAATTGGAGTGCTTCAGGGGTTATATACCAAAACCGCACAGGGCCATTTTCGCACCTATACCTACCTAACCTAGGTTAGGTAAACCACTCAGCAGCAGGGAAAAAACTCAGGTATAAAAATTATATGATACAGGTAAAAATGTATGTGCTACCAAAACCGCACACTTCTTAAATAATATTTTTAGCCTTATAATTTCAAGTCTAAGAAAAGTGACACTGTTGTAATAGGGGTGAAATAAATAAGTTCATAAAATGCATAATTTAAAATTAAAATAAGAAATAATAAAAGNTTTTTTTTTTTCTTAGCGTAGCTCTGTGGGCTTTGGCTTGTCTCGTGATTTGCCTCCAATCATTCCTTTTCTTTGCTACAGATCTCCATCCTCTTATCTTTAGCCTTTTTAAATCCTCTTCTACTTCGTCGATCCAACGTAACCAGGGTCTTCCTCTTCGTCGATCCCCATAGACTTAGGCATTTCAAATCAGATCAGTTATTCTCCACTTTAAATTTAAATAGATCTCAAATTAATTAAATTATTAACTGTAAATTTGATCAACTGAATGAATGGGTAGATCAGAGAAGGAAGGTATACAGTGAACTTATTTCGTTTGACTTACTGGACTTGACTAATATCCTATTAGTCTATTAGTTAGTCCTATTATCCTATTAGTCCTATTATCCTATTAGTCCTATTAGTTACTCCATAGAGCGCCTGCGCCTGTCGGATATGAGGGAAAAACTATTTCGTCGGATATGAGGGATTCCGTTATTAAGGTTATAACTGTTGTATTATAATTAGCTTTATAGTATTATAATCCTTCGTAAATTAATATTATTAGCTAAAAATTAATATTATAGTTTTGAATTAAAACAAAATTATATCGAATTAGTATTTTTCAACATTACTAACTTAGGTATTTGAATTAGAAATAAAATTTATATTCTTAATTATGACTATGACATATAGTCTAGGGAAAATACGATTTGACCTGCGCAAAATTGTTTCACGAGCGATTGAAGTGGTTTTCAACTAAACTAACCTTGCTTTATAACATATCCAAAATCAGACAAAATCCGACCATGGGAAAGCACCTAAAAATCGAATTCAAAATGGCGTNCCTAGCCTGTTTCTAAAGAACGCCTAGTTCTATGTATAAATTCTTTTCATATCGGCCTAATTTTCCATCAAATAATCTCTTTCTCCATCTTTTGAGCGTCCACAATATTTTATTCCTAATGGTCTTCTTCTTCTTAAGAACCTAAACTAGTCCATTTTTTGGACATGACAAAACTATCAAAGTTAGCAGTAATTAATGATATATCTAAAGTACATCACGAAATATCAGAGCTGATCTTCAGAGTCGAAAATTTAAATAATACATCAAACTTACTACGATGGATACTATCTTTATTTGACCAAATATCTATTCCTAGTTTAGGTAATTCACGATGATTTGATTCTGCAAGCTGCTGCTATCCCTACTTTAATTCTGCAATCTCGCTAGAAAATAGCTTCAGTAACTTTAAGTGATTGATTTATTTCCGGCAAATTTATGAGAAATTATAGCAAACTGCAAACTATCTTTCCCTGTAATTGCAGCTAGATAGACATCACAAGAGATATTATGTGTCACAAAGATATATGGATAGTTGTGAAATCTAGTAATTTAAACTTGTCTATCATTTATCTCTATTGATTACTACCCTATATAATAAATCGAAACGATTTAAGTTTTCATTTTTATTGTCAGGGAATATTAAAAATAATTCACCCGTCACAATTACCATAACCTTTTGTACTTTCACCTAGTATAAGAGATATCTCAAGTAACACTTATAACTATCAATTAAGCATTTTTTACAGTCTCTGAAACCAAGAAAAGACGTAGAAAAGGTAATCAAATATCTTTTTTTATAGCTTTTCTTTGAAAACCTATCTAAATTCATTTACCGATATGGTCAACCAACTTAGTTGATTATCCATAGTTGTGTTCTAATTTTCCTTATGACTGATGACTGTTTTCCTCACTTTATATTACATAATAGATATACTCTCAATATACTCAGATATGTAATTTCAAAATAGACCTTTATTTAGCTATTAAACTAACAGGTTTATCCTGATCCTAAAACATGTCACGGACCCTCGCTGTGTGCTGACTAGCACAGACTTGACCTGTTTATTATTTGATCGATTTCAAACAATTATTAGTGGAGTACGAAATTGTCTAGAAGTGGATTTTTTTATTTATGTATTGTTATGAAAGAGTACGTTTGATTCTATAATCGAATTGTAAACGTTAAGTCCAATGAATTGACTATTGGCGTTGGAATTAAGTTTGATAAAGGAGAATAAAGGTAATTTGAACATTTAATAGAAACAAATTGTATTGTGTACATGGTTTTTTGCTATTATGATCATAGCTTAGAAGAAATGAAGCAAAATAGAAAAATTTGATGAGATAAGAATTTTTTTCTACCAATTAACTCACTAAGATAAATAAAGTATCTTCTATACAAGCATTCTAAGCAGGCCACACACGATTGCTTCCAACGGATGCCAGAAAAAAATGAAGAGAGTTATAAAAAGTTATAATAATCACACCCCTAGATGTTATTTTGTACAAAGTATAACAATTATATGATAACAAGTGAAAATAAATCTGCCAGTAAACTGAAATTAAAAAATATAAGGCAATTTCGACCTTAGGAAGAAGTTCTTTCTTCGGAGGACAAACATTGACTTGTTCTCAATTAGACCAAATTTTAAGCATTCAAAGACGTTATTGGATAGAGAGAATTGTGATTTATTATTTCTCTACCTTTGATATCTTCCATATAACCAAAACAACGATAAGCAAATTAACATATCTCTTTTGATATCCAACGCATAACGCGTAAATATAAATAGATATACTCGTGCAACAACAAAAAATTCAATTAGCCAATTAATAAATATAACTGTTGTTGTTTTAAATATTTGCCGCCATAGGAAATTAAGAAAATAGACATTTCTGCTTTTCTATAACACCTACGTTAATTCAGTTCCTCTCAATCTCTTGGAGAAGAAGTTTGATAGAGGCATTTCCACCGCTTTCTGCATTGGCAGAGAATTCTAGCCTGTTTCTAAAGAACGCCTAGTTCTATGTATAAATTCTTTTCATATCGGCCTAATTTTCCATCAAATAATCTCTTTCTCCATCTTTTGAGCGTCCACAATATTTTATTCCTAATGGTCTTCTTCTTTTTAAGAACCTAAACTAGTTCATTTTTTGGACATGACAAAACTATCAAAGTTAGCAGTAATTAATGATATATCTAAAGTACATCACGAAATATCAGAGCTGATCTTCAGAGTCGAAAATTTAAATAATACATCAAACTTACTACGATGGATACTATCTTTATTTGACCAAATATCTATTCCTAGTTTAGGTAATTCACGATGATTTGATTCTGCAAGCTGCTGCTATCCCTACTTTAATTCTGCAATCTCGCTAGAAAATAGCTTCAGTAACTTTAAGTGATTGATTTATTTCCGGCAAATTTATGAGAAATTATAGCAAACTGCAAACTATCTTTCCCTGTAATTGCAGCTAGATAGACATCACAAGAGATATTATGTGTCACAAAGATATATGGATAGTTGTGAAATCTAGTAATTTAAACTTGTCTATCATTTATCTCTATTGATTACTACCCTATATAATAAATCAAAACGATTTAAGTTTTCATTTTTATTGTCAGGGAACATTAAAAATAATTCACCCGTCACAATTACCTTATGGTAATTGTGACNATGGACACTTACCCTTAGAATGTAAAAAGAAAAAAAAACTATCAAAAACGGAGCAATAAAGTTGGTCAGATACGACATTTACCAACAACTAGGAAAGTAAGTTTAAAGGATAATGATCTCTCTTGATAAATTTAACTTATAACTAAGTCCAATGATAAAACTATCTAGGTAATAAAGATAAATGTTACTAAAATCTGCGATATTTGCATATTAAAGAACATTAGGATTATCGGTATTGAAATAATATTCAATATCGAAATCATTTATACATTGAAATATAGAAGTACAAGTGTGATCATTTGTCAACCATAAGCCTGCTTCTGCTGGAGGTTGATCTGATGAAACGCAAGACCCCCCACTCCTATAAATAGGTTGCACGGGTATAGGGAGTTGCTTAGAAGGGAGGTCTCATTTGACGTCACAAAATAAAGGGGCGTGTCTCGCTTTCCGAATCTAGACATCCTGTATACACCGTCCTTGCTGCTTCGGTATATTAACAGTGCATTGGGAAATATTTGAATTCAAGAACAAAACCTATAACAACCAACAAAGAGAAATGTAATATACAAAAACACTCTCAGCATATGAATTCCTGAAAGGTTTAGTCTCAAAGGGGTTTCTCTTTGAGATCCAATTCCATATTCAAAATACTTGGGGGTACATAAAAAAAAAGAGTTTTAACTTGTTTATTTAAGTGTATAGGAAAGCGGAGGTGATGGCGAAGTGCAGGAGTGATAAATGTTAAGGGTTGTAGAGCGTGTTCTAGTGTTCTATAACTCGGTAGAGGCGTCATGCTCTGACGATTTCCCCTTTAAAACTAGAGAACCAACTGAGAGGAGGTAACCCCTCAGAGACGCTTTGTAACCTAAACTTTATCCACTTTCCGGTAAAGTTGAACCTTAACTTTAACTTAAATATAACGATCTGGGTTAACTGCCTATAGAGCCTGCTTCAACTGAAAAGGTTCTTGTACGAGTCCCTTATTTGTATGATAAAATTACGTTTGCTTCTTTTTAAATATTATAAAAGTGCAAAGGACATGGACAAAGAGGAAGATTTGCGTATCGTAGGTTTATCAATTACGATCATCACAATTTTAAACTTAGTCATCGATTCATCAAAAGAAATTCACTGTAATAATTATTTTTTAGGTCAATTTCTCAACCTAAGAAAAAAAATTAAAACATACAGAGTGGGCCAAAAAAAACCGCACTTTTTCGCACATCTCTGTAGCTCAGCTTCTGTAGTTGATAGAGATATGGTGTTTGTGGGGTCTTAAAACTACATAAGTATCCAACCCCCAGATGTGAAAAGGCAAAACATTCTCCGCAGGATAACAACCAAAATTGTTATGAGTTAAGATATGAAGAGGAGGTCATCATGAAGGACTGATTGTAGAGTCTTACAGCTGCTCTAAATTTTATTAAATATATTTTACGCGGAGAGACTTTTTCTTTTTTTATCAACACTTCAAAATTGTTACGATTATTGTGGCATCCTGATGATATACTCTCCATGTAACGATATAATTTCCCATCTTACTCTAAATTGTAATACGTCTTCTCTAAAGTGAATGTTTATTACATATTACTTAAAGACATAATAATTAGACAGTTTCTTTAGTCATACTTATAATATGTATAGGTACATGGAATTGTATCTACAATTGTTTTAAGTATTATAATTATATAGGAACGAGGTCCATGTTTTATATTATGTTGGTTCGCAAAAAGTGAGCGACAGACAGTCACTAAACAAAAATATTTTCTGACATCTGAAACGGATTTCTATCTTTGAATTTTTTAAATCGGAGACAAAAAATTGTCTTTCTTCAGAACGATCACGTCATCGCTTCCATTACCTTTGGTTAGCTCGGAAGCAAGGCAACATTTTCTTTAAATCACTTAAAAGTTGTTAGCTAAATGCTCTTAAAACAAACTAAATTTTTTAAATATATTCAAACTCCGCCAACGATATTACATTATACTATAAATATAAAATAACAAACAGTTCAACACATTAAATTTCTCAAGGAAAATATTTTTAACTATCTGATAACTAAATAGTTTTTTTTATTAAAACAAAATAACATTTTAAACAATTTTTTCAATACCAACCTTTTTAGCAATGCAGAATAAAAAAAGTTTTAAAAACTTTTCAATTTAAATATTTTCCCCAATCTATCAGTTAGATTAATACTCTCTTAGAGCATATAATATAAGTTTTTTTTCAGCATTTGAAATATGCAAGTTTTTAGTCCAAGTAAATAGAAAATGCCGGAGAGAGGTTTTACTGAGTTTACGAAATTTAATTTGAAAACCCATTTTTTGGGGGAAAGAGGCGATAAACTATTTCAAGAGTTGTAAGTTGTGAAGTTTTTCGAGTCCTTTTCTAATCCCCTAAGGAGGGTTTTATACTTTATATTCTCCCATTGCGAAGCGTAGCCGAGGTTTTTGAAGCGTAGGAGGTTTCGAGAGGGGGTATAATGCAGTAAAAGTTCAAGAGTCTGCGTGAGAAGCGATGCTGAATCGGTTGATTTGTAAAATGCCTGAACGCTTCGAGTCCTGAATAAAACTGACTAAGAGTGAAGGAAAAAGGATTTTGCTGTGGAAACTTAAAACGGGTCAAAAGGGAAAGAAAAATAACTTCTATGTCGGTAAACTTTAACCGCAGATATCTCTTAAACTACTATCTCCCCTTTAAAATCTAATAATCAGCTCTTTTCCTTGACAGATGAGAAATCTCATTAATTTGCTACGTTAATCTAAAATAGAAATGTTTAAATGATAAAATTAAATTGTACAAATAGAACGCAACTAAGTTAAAGAACGCAACTAAGTTACAACACTTAATAAGTTTACTCTAGGTATTTAAATTAATACCTACTATTTATAAAAAATATATTTTCCAACATTATATTAATTTAATTCTTGGACTTAAGGGATATGAAATAAATTCCAACTTCAATTTAAAATTAGCAACATATGTATATAAAAAAATCGGGTAGGAACTGGGTACCTCGGAACTTTTCCTTCCTTGGGAGGCCCCTAAAGTGGCCTTATTTTTATTATAATTTTTCAAAAAAAAAAAAGTTACATTATTTTTATTCATTTTATACTAAAAAACAGTTTTTGAAACGAAGTTCCTTTTGACACGTTACGACGCGGCGTCTGGAGCCCAGGAGTGAATCCGAATAAATGACCGTCACAAAACTGACCAATGATGATAACTTGATTAAAATATGACCGATTTATTTAAAATTTGGCTAAAAACATTAAAGCGGACCCAGATGTTTAAAATAGAGAAAAAAACCGTTTTTACCAATATCTTATGTTCTAACGTAATGATTTTTACAAAACTTCATACACATCGTTTAAACTACAATTGAAACAGGCATGTAACATTTCAACCTGATACAAGCAGAAGTATTTGTGTAGTGAAGTTATATATTTTTAGTGACTAATTTTTTACAATGTGTTTAATGTAGTATGCCGGGGCTAGAGGGTTTGAGAACAGTCCTATTCCCACACTACTCTATACTACAATCAACCTCTTTAACTATCAACTCATCAAGATTAAGTGTTTTCTCAATATTCAATAAATATTTATTGCAAGATGCTCGGTTCAATGATAAAAAAAAAAATAAAAAAAATTTGCCCTGAATCCGCTAAGAAAAAATAGTTATTTAGGTACTCTTAATATTGTCTCTTTTTTAACTCTCTCTCGTATGTTAGCATAATTTGTATAATTAGCACTGTAATTTTCTAATTCATATTTAATGAAAACTGCAAAGAACTTCGTACCCGCGACACCACACTATTATATTATATTATAGTTTTTTTTTTTGTTTTTTTTTGGACAAAGAATAACAATGATTTTTTTCGTTGTATTTGTTAAAAATATATTGAGGGAGGACACGATAAGCGCAATTTTTAAGGATATGAAATGGTTCAAAAATCTCAACCAAATGAATATTGTCCTCCTCTCTCATTCAGCATCTACCTTGATGTACTTTCGGAGATCAGGTGCAGTCAGACAAGCGCACAATTCTAATGGTCCTTCATGTTGCCTACGAACCCTAAAAAGTATAATTTGGGTTAAAAAAAAATCAAATTTATGTAAGCTATTTATGTGTTTGGGTAAAAAAAAGTGGCTTTTTTACTATTTATTAATAGTGACTTAAATTTTCCTAGAAACATAAGATACAGCATTTTAATGATAGAAGCAATTATGCTTTTCACTCCAAATCCAATTTGACTTGATTCCTAGATTATTTAAATTCCTAGTTTGTTTAATTAATTAAAAATCTTGATTTAAAAGCACTAACGTTTTAGATAAATGCAAACATTTTTTTAAATAATTTAATAACATTAAGTAAGTTAAGCCGGATTAATCACTATCTGTATTCAGTGTCCCAATTACGTAATATCTTATTGCAACCAACGAAATTTACTTCCTCAAATATTTATACTCCTAGCCTTTAATCATTTTGAAACTGAACCCATTTGTTATTTTTCTTTTAACATTTTTCACTTGGATAATTCTGTCGTCTAAAAAACAATCTATTTCATAAATACAAAAGCTTGTACAAATGTCGCCTAGCTAGTTCCTTTGACTATAACTTATTTTTTAATTACCCAGCGCCTTCTATTTTAATTATATTTTGTTTCTGAAATGTTAATTTCACATGAGATGATAATTTAAAGTATACCGTGGTATTCTTGATTCAGGATGTAGATACTCATGACTTCAGGAGACGTGACTTCAAATGTACTCCTGGAATAAGTAATGACGATGTTTGCACACGGATCAATAGTACATTACGCGTCTAGTGTGGAAAGTAGCATTTTGCATTCGAGGGCGGAGTTTGCGTTTGCACCCGAGCGATAGCGAGGGTAGTAAAACCACACGAGCAATGCAAAATGCCGTTTTCGCACGAGTTGCGTACCGTACTTTATCTACGATTGTTAGATTTTA